>JAMXBD010001802.1:0-288784 GCA_024138025.1 Combretum micranthum | reverse complement strand
CATACCAAAACTCTCCCAAAATCACTCCAAAATCTCTCCCAACAATCTCTTAAGTTCTCTTTTCCTTAGAAAACTCATTCCCACATAATACTACAACCCATTCTTTTCTTCTTCAACCAACACATAAACTTTAGGTAAAAATTTCTTATTTACTCATCATGTTCATATAACTTAACATGAGTTTAGTGTATGTTTCTTAGACTCATTGAGTTAAAGAAGCAACAATTTATTCATGTTTTGTTTTTGTTCATGTTCTTATTTTCTTTATGTTACTATTATGTTGATATTGTTATTATTGTTTCTAACCTAACTTATATAAGTATTATATATATTATGTATATATATTTATTTAGAGCATATACGCTCACTTGTTATTTATTTATTTTCAAGTCTTGCAATTTATTTATTTACTTGTTTTATGCAAATATTAAGACTAGTCTTTCTAGTCTTAGACTTGTCCATATCAAGTCAAAATAATTTTATTTCTTTGCTTTTCTTTTCTTTGAGGACTAGTCTATTCTTAGTCCCGGGATACCTTGATGAAGCTAAGGTTCCCAATACTTGACTTTACTTTTATGCTCTTATATATTTTGTTTATCTTATTATGTTGTTTTTATTTTATCCTCATTCATACATGAATATGTGATATTGTCTCAACCATAATGAAAATGAGCTTCCTTTAGTAATAGAAAGTAAGAACCCTCCTCAAAAATAAATTTTATCTCATAAGAAATTATTTTTCCATAAAGACTTAAAGTTTTGTCTTAACAAATATTTTTCTAAAGCTAGACAAGTTTAGCTCAAGTTTTAGTAATAACACTATATGAGATTTTATCAAGAAATACATAAAGTTATTACAAACTCTTCTTTCAAACAAATAAAATAAGAAAGTTTCTTTAAACATTCCTTACTCAACCAAAAGTTTTCTTAAACACATTTATCAAAATTTTCTACCAACATTTTAAATACTAAAGTCTAGAAAGTTTTCAAAAATTTACTTATAAAGACCATTTCTTTTAAAGTGGATCTAAGAAAAGCTATAGAACATATACCCATGAAGTATTTAGAAAAACTATGTTTTCCAAAACATTAGAAATAAAGTAGTAGGAATTTAAAAAGATTAAAATTAATTTTATTTAAGAAAAAGAATTAAAAGAAGGAGATGCTCACTTTTAGTAAAATAAGAAATTTCTTAACAAAACTAAATTTTTTTACAAAACTTATTTTTTTACAAAACTTAAGCTTATCACACTTTCAAAACATATTGTACCACAAGAACATTGTTGAGACAACACCACCAAATTCATGCATATGGTTTGAGTATATATGTATTCAAGGGATTTTCTTTCAACCATATAATGTATCTATATTTTTGTACAAAAGCCCTTGAGTGAAGTAAAGTTTGAAAACTCTAGTTTTGAAGTTTGGAAAATTCGTGTCAAATCTGTACGCTGCTATTCCGAGACCTAAATAACTTCTTTGATAAAAATAACCTTAGAAATAGATAGATCTTTCCGAGTAGGTAGAAATCGGTATATAATATGCGAAATTCCGAGTTAAAATGAGCAAGTTATGGCCATTTTAAATTGGAATTTCCATTCATACGATTTTTGACGAATTCAATAAGATCGAATTATAGAGTTCGATAGATCGTGGATGAAATACTCATGTCGGGTATTTCTTTTGGTTTAGGTGTCGAGGACGAAGATCTTCCCTTCCCAGAGGATTACTTCGACTCCTAGAAGAAAGCTATGGACGAGTGAGTTTCCTTTACGCTTATGTATTCGCGCATGTGCTTGTAGAATAGAGCACTAGATGTTAGGAAAAGATAAAATTGATATGCATGTGGGATATCATGGGAATTATGTATGTGATTCGTTGTGTGCGATCAATGAACAATAAAGTATATCGGAACCCGATTTGTGATTGATATAAATGTCTCCATGTATGTATTTGTTATGTGTGCGAATATTGTTTGATCGCTTTAAATGATTTAATGTCATATCGGAATCCCCATATAATAAATTGCTCATGCATATCACTTAGAATATCATTTCGAAATTTTGCTACTACTCCTCAGCGTGGGACCGGAAAGGTAAGCTGCCTTGCTACAATCTTGAGAGTTAGGACGTTCGGGGAATACGGTCTCAAGGTGTAGCCGAGCCGGATCGATCGCTTTGGGTAAGGAAAGCCCGAGGACTAGTAGTACGGTTCGTTGGAACCCCAAGACGCGCGCAACTTTCAGGAGGTCGTTCGGGACCTAGTTCAAAGCATTCCCTAACCTCCGATGGAGGGGTAAATCCATCAACATACGAAACCGGATAGTCGTATGTAATGTTTGATCATATGGTTATTGCATTCATATGCTTGATTAATAAACTTGGTTGATTGTTTGTTATGAGTACTTTTGCGTAAGGAATATCTCACTAAGCTAGTAATGCTTATACTCCTACAGACTTTTGACCTTGCAGGTTTATCTTTTTGCACCCGAGACCATCTTGACCACCCGGGTAGAATCTTTATTTTGGGAAGCTTTTGGAGGAATTCTATTTCATAGTATTAGAGTAGATTTCTTCTAAAATCTTCTAGCTTTTGTTGCTTATCTTAGCAAGACCATGATTATTATGAAATTATCGGGGGAATGCCCCTTAGAAGTTGTAAGACTTTTATTTCAATGAAATATATATTAATGTTATTTTGCATGTTCCGCTGCCAATGTCTTAAAATGCATTACTCCACCGGTCTCCCTTTGTTGTGAATGTACGCCTTGTACCGATATGAAAGCTTTCGAGTGACTGAGGTAGTCATTCTTAAGTTTTAATATTGCGTACGGCGGGCTGTCACGTTTAGGGTACCCGCTGGGGCGTGACAGTTTAAGTTGGTATCAGAGCATCAAGATTAGGGAAAGAAACAGTAAGTTAGAAATAGAAGTCTTAAGAATAGGATAAGTTTAAGATTAAGCCATAAGAGTTTTAGGATGAATCCTAGAATAATAGAAAGTGGGGTTTATGGGAAACAAATGTTCTATGACCATACCTAAGATATGTAAGTGGCCCTAGGACTAGTTTATACCCTTAAGAAGAATAGGAGGATTTCCAAACCGTTTTAAAGCTTTAAGAAAACACAACCCTTAGTTACTAAGAGAACAGAGTTAACTTGCTTTCTAAAACAAAAAGGAAAATACGTTTACGTAAAAGACTATACAACCAACCTTAGGTAACGCCGGAAACGAGTCATCTATTAAAGTTTAGAATGTTCTTAGGTTTATATTCGACTAAGGAAGTTGAGATTGAGGATTATTTGTCAATGCCCAATGATTGACCATAAGGAGTTACAGCTAAAGATTTCTGGAAGTTGCTTTGTTTTAATGATTCAATACGCTATTACCCATCAAAATATAAGGCCAACTCCATTGGCCTCCATCATGGATTTGAAACGGTTTCATCACCTCTTGGCTCACACCATTGGTAGAGGAAAAAGTAACTATGGAATAGTCAATAACTTTGAACTATTCCACTTGTGTAACATGGCCACAAGTATCAGATTAATGTTGGAATAGAGGTAGCTCCCTTCCTCTATAACAAGCTATAGACCCTAGGGTCAAAGGCTTATATTGTGGATGGCATATTACCAAGCTGCTAAAGGAGATGAACCTATTTAAAGAACTACTAGCTAGTACTCCTTGTGTAAGAGTTGAAAAGATAACAGATGGCCCTTTCTATGGGTATGAGTTGACTAGGATACATGGTGGATCCATCCTTGCTTCTTAGTTCACTACACCACCTTGTGGTGTTTAAAGCCCTATACTTCATCTTTAAGGGACCCCTAACTCCAATTGTTGAGAAGGGAGTTCCAAGCTGGAAGGAAGAAGGCTAAGAAATTCAGGCACTGTGTGGGGATTTTTATAGACTTTAGTAAAATGCTTTTCTACACCTCCAATGAATCTCCCTACATATGAATCTTCCCTAGTACATGAATCACCAATATATACTTCTTCTAATACATCTAGGAGAGAAGGGAAGGCTCCTGCTAAACCTGAGTTTCCAATTAATGGAATGATGATGACTTTATTGTTGTAAACGATATTGAAGATGAAGAGCATCAAAGTGATGAAGATACTGGAGAGGAGGATCATAATGAGGATAACTGATCCTCATTTTCTTTTTGTTTTATTTTGCTATGATGGTTGTATTAATAAGCTTGCTTTATGGAAAACTCTTTACTCTATTAGACTATTTTGCATGTTTTGTTAGACTTTAGGATAGGCTAACTTTTGTTTTCCTTTTTTTTTTCTTTTTAGTTTTTGTTTTGTTTCTTGTCTATTTAGATCTTTGGAAGCACAAAATTTTGATCTGATGGGCTCCAAGACGATTGATGATGATGGACTTCATGGACGCATTTTGATGATATCTTTAACTGCTCGGGAAGTTCTAGTGTCCTTTTTGTTTAATTTCTTTTTTTTCCTTTCTTCTTACTTATGCTTGCTTTAGAATACTTTGGGGACAATGTCTTACTTAAGTGTTAGGAAGGGGTATGCTATGAAAGAAAATATTCGGGTCTTATTTGAGCTTAATAGTACATATACACTTGTTAATCAAATGACCCATTTATGTGTTTGCACATGAGCTTTAAAATTGATATATTTTGAAGATTAGAATCTTCAAATTATACCTGTTTGTGTGTAAAGTTAGCATTTGAAAGATAAAGTATAGTGATTTTGTGTGCCTTACTCACCTATTTTGAACTTGGTATACTTAGCTAGAATTTTAGGATGAAATCTAAGTGGGCTAAATTTACTTGCTATTTAATGATTGATTCTAGAGTTGTGAAAGAGGTCGAAACCCTAGTTTAAAGTTAAAGGGTTATGTTTTTAAGCTGATTGATTAGTATGTTTACTTTTTAAAAACTTTGAGAGCTCTTTTAACCTTTTGTGAAAGGGGCATATAAAATCTATCACTTGGTGATTCTTCTTCAATAATCTCTTTGCAAATCAATCAATTGTTGCGCTTAACTGGTGATATAAAAAGCTTAGTTAATATGGGTAGGCTTTAGTCCCTTAAATGAGCAAAGTTTTACCCTGTTGCTAACATAAAGCTGAAAAAAAGGAGTTGAGCTAAAAAGAAGCAAGCAAAAGCTTGTTCATAGGAAAAGGAAAAGATGATGGCTAAAATATCCCTCTCTAAGGGCTTAAAATTTTTTGAAGAGATTTAAATAAAAGAAGGGAAAAATATAGGAGAATGATGGACGCCATATACTTTCACTTTGGGTTGTTGTGCTTGGAAAGTTGATTGAATAGTTTATATACTTTCTAGTTAGTAGTGAGATGTGACCAAGTCGCTTTTGCTTTGCTTGACTTTGTGTTTCCTTTATGACTTTGAAAGTAGTTATTAAATGGTCAGAATAATAGTTCGACTTACTTTGATTAATCTTAAAAATGACTGTAGTATGTCAAATACAAGTACAATATGGTAGGTTTGAGTGGTAAGTACTAATGAGTCACTTTGGTTTAACTGAATTAAGGAACACTATTTTTTATGTGATATTTTCTGCTAAGTAGTGATGATATATTCCTTTATCCTTATTTTGTTTGCTTGAGGACAAGTAAACGATTAAGTGTGGAAAAGCTTGATAAGTATCAAAAGACCTTTATTCTTAGTGCTTATTCAAATATGTTTATTATGAATTTCTTGTGATTTGATGAAGAAAAGGATACTCATTTGTGAAATATTCATTTCAGAGCTTTAAGAGCATATTTGGAAGATTTTAAGTTGATTCAAGTGAAATCAAGGCAAATTTTACAAGGTATAGTTAAGAGTTAAATTTTGCACATGCACTACCTTGTGCATGCCCATGCTAGTGGCAAGGAATAAACTAGTAAGATTTCAAATTTTAGCCCGTCCTTTAGTACAAGCAAGGAAGATGGTAGGGAAGCAAGTAAATTTGTGCCCTTACTCAAGTATGACCATGTGAAAGCTAGGGAAGAGGGGAAGAAAGCAAAAACGAAGCTTCTGATTTCTGCCCTACATTCTGCACAGCCATGTAGCTAGGCCATGCACATTTTGAAGTCTTAATTTTTCCGAAACTGATTTCTACCCTCCTTCGAGCATGACCATGCATAGTAGCTTGTGCAACCCCATTTCTATCCTAAATTATAAATAGCCGCCCTATTTTCTTTCTGAAGAAGCTTTGGACGTATTTTTCCAAATCCTAAGAGAGAGAAAAATGACAAACTTCAAGAGAAGAATTGCTTGAGCATCATCGAAAATCACAAAACATCTACAAGGGTTTGATTGTTACATCATGACTGTTTCTATTTCCTCTAGATCTTTTGTTCCTACTGTAAACTCCATGAAGGAGTAGATTTTTATACCTTGCATATTATGAAAACCTAGACAGTGTGATTAAATTGCTTTTTGATTAATGAAAAATTTATACCTTTGCATCTATTCATGTGATTTTATTGCCTTGTGATTGATTTGTGCATAGAATTAATTGCATGTTTCATTCTTATTAGATAGAAAGAGGTTTCATCTAATATGATAGATGCTCATGAATAGAGAAATTGCATATTTCACCTAGAGGTACAGAAACTTCGATTTTCTGCATAAAGATTTAATCTTTACCATAGAGATTATGAAGCGTTAGTGAGAGAGAGGTCTTCACTATCACATGAAGGGTTAGGAATTAATTAACTCGATAGAGTAATTGATTTACTTGAAAGATCCTATAATGCAAAGCATAAACAATTTATTAATCAATCTATTATCATAAGAAATTTAAGGTTTAAACTAGATAAAATGAGGGGTATGTTTTGTGATTGAATACATCTCATAAAAGCATAGATAATTGATCTTAGGATTCGCTAGATTAGATTATTAGTAGTTAGACAATAGATTTTCACTCCAAGAATTACGCTAAACAAAAGAAAAATGATAATACTAATACTTATTTTCAAGATCCTTGAGGATGATACTTGTTAAAATTTATACTACGTTAGATATATACACTTGCCTAACTCAATTGTTAGATTTCATTGGGTTTATAAATTTATAATATGATACTATCGGTGAGCATGCATCAAAGACTCCCAACTACTTTAAAGAACTAGAACGTCACTAAGTGTTGCACGAACTGATTTCGCCAGTAGAGGTTAGCTCCTTGCAAACACAAAAAAGTAGTTAGAGGTGCACTGGGTGGGGTGCCCGACACGGTCATTCCAATGCTTAAGTCAGTCCATAAGTTTTCCTCTAAGAAATATACTAAACGAGTATTTACTTAAACCAAAAAGTGTCTCTCCTTCCCTATCATGCCCCTGAGGGTATCCTAAACGTAGCAGTCCACCACATACAATATCAAGACTTAAGAATGACTACCTTAGTCACGCGAAAGTCTCGGTATTATATATAAGGCGTACAATACGATAATAGGAGACGTTTTTGGGAAGTGTGGTTTAAGCAAATAATAAAGAACATTCAAGAATCTAGAAATAAAGTTAACCCACAAATAACATTTAATAGTCCATTACAAAGTCTTAGGGGCATTCCCCTGCTAAATCTCCAAGGATCATATAAAATTACTAGTCTTTACAAGATAACTTAAATACTTCATCAAAAGATTTTAAAGGAATTCTATCCTAATCTTCGAGTAGATTTCCCCAAAAGCTCCCAAAAAGAAGACTTACTCGAATATGCGAAGACCTTGGATAAAGGAACAAATGACCCTGCATATACAAAAATCTATAGGGGTGTAAGCTTTACGAGCTTAGTGAGAACATTCCCGATTTACATACTCGAAACAAAGCTATCAACCAAGTTTATTTATACAAGCAAGTGAAATGCAATAAACACGTGAGCATACAAGACATGAGGTTTTATGGGAACCATAAGTTACATAAATTTATGCCATTCATTTGAGGTTAGGTATTCTGGCCAATTACAAGCAACAATTTTAACAAAACCAATTTTATAGTTTTTACCGGCTACTATTCGCTATCAAAAACACGTAAATCTTATCAGTTTCTATTTGCCATCAATTATGTAGTTCTTACCAGCTCTTACTCACCACATACAGATTCTATCGGCTATGCCAATCACCACTATTATACACTTGTCCTACCAATTATATAATAGCGAATGCAATTTGACTCAACTCGTGAAGTACATGCATCAAATTTTATTTAGAGTCTAGCCATTAAAATTCAATTTCTTGCAAGTAATCAACCAATTTCAAACACCTCAACATGCTAGTAGAACATAGAATTCATTATAGGCAATTCATGGCTCAATATGCTTAAGGTTCTTTCACCAACATTATAAGTGACATGCACTTTCCATTTTCACTTTTTCCTAGATCTAGTGCTACTATATTACAAGCATAATTATAAGTATGAAAAATAAGGGTAGTAGACTCACTTGATCATGGCTTGACGATATTTTCTTAATTGAAATAGTCTTTGAGGTAATACACGTCGTATTCCTCATTTCCTAAACAAAGGAAATACCCAAAATGAGTATTCCAGGAAATTTCTAATCAAATTTTCTAATTCTATCTTGTAGTTGTGGTAAAATTAATATTAGTGGAAATTCCAATTTAAAATGGCCATAACTTGCTCATTTTAACTCAGAATTTCACATATTATATACCGTTTTTTATACTCGAAAATATCTCCATTCTAAAGTTATTTTTGTTATAAAAAGTCATTTAGGTCCCAAAAAAGCAAGGTACAGATTCATCATGAAAATTCCAGCTTTCAAAATATAAGTTTTCAAATTTTTCTTCATCTAAAAATTTTTGTACAAAATATAGTAATTGTACAGTTGAAAATTCCTTTGAATATATATATATATATATATATATAATTATTATTTATGCATGAATTTAGTGAGGTTGTCTTAACAATGATTTTTTAAAATTAATGTGTCCTAAAAGTTGGAAAAAATAAAGACTTGAAAATTTACTTAAGTTTATTGAAAAAATTTCTTGAGTTTTAAATGAATGTTTTCTTTAATTTTTTATTTCTTAACATTTGAGAATAATTTAATTTTCTAAAATAATTTTAGTCTTTTTAAGATTCCTACAACTTCATTTCTAGTGGTTGAAAATTGCAGTTCTTTTCTAAGTATATCTTGGTAGTGACTAAAATTTCTTACATTAGTCATGTTTATGTGTTCTTAATTTTACTAAAGTTAGTTCCAATTTAAATAAATAATAATGATCTTCTAAGTTATTTACTAATTTTATTTCCTAAGTAAGATTTATTTCTAGAAGGTTATTCTTTGATAATTTTGTAAAACTTGTCTAGACCTTAGTATTTTAGAGTATTGGTGAAAACTTCACAAATGAGTTTAAAAAAAACTTTTGTTAAACAAAGAATTAGCAATATTAAGTTTTAAAGAAATTTTCTTATTTTATTAGTTTGAAAAGAGTGTATGTGATAAATTTACTTTAGGTATTCTTTGATGAAATCTCATGTACTATTATTACTAAAAGCTTGTGATGAGCTTTTCTAAATTTTGGAAAAGATTTGTTAAGACAAAACTTTAAGTTTTTAAGGAAATATCATTTCTTAGGTGTCAAAAATTTATTTTTAAAGATAGTTCCTATTTTTTTTCATTTAAGAAAACTCCTTTTATTTTTGTTGAGACAATATCAACATGTTCATGCATGATTAAGAATATGTAGCCATGAGAAATAGAATAATATCACATAATAAGATAAGATATATATAAGAATCAATAGGAGCATAATAATAAGGTCAAATATTGGGAACCTTTGCTTTATCAAGGCAACTCGAGACTAAGAATAGACTGGTCCCAAAAATAGAAAAAAAAGAAAGAAAAGCATAATAGTAATAATGAGAGCATAATAATAATATGAGCATAATAGTAAAAGTAATATAAAATATAATGTATGAACAAGAACAAAATATGAACATAATGTTGCTTTTTTAACCTCTATGGGTCTTTAGAAAATACACACTATGTTCATGCTAAGTTACATAAACATAATAAACAATCTATTAATATTCTAAAATCATAAGAATGGATGTATGAACAAGAATAATAGTATGAACCTATCGTTGCTTTCTTAACCTCTTATGGGTTTTTAGAAAACACACATTAAGTTCATACTAAGTCACATGAACATGAAGAAAGTTTAAGACAATTACCTAGTGGTTTAAAAGAAAATGGAGAATGGTAGAGAGAAATTGTAGAGAAGGTTTTTGTGGGGTGATTTTGAGAAAGTTTTGGTATGTGAATAAGTATGTAAAAGAAATGGAAGGAGAAGGGATATTTATAGAATTATATGAAGGGAAATTAGATGAAATAAAATAAATTGAAAAGAAAAAAAAATTAGATAGAGATGGGAGAGGGGTGCCGGCCAACAAGAAGGGGAGGAAAAAATTGATTAAAATTGTATTTTTGTAATAAAAAGTAATTAAGATGTAAAGTATGATCGATGTGAAGTTGTATTGGAAAAGAAAAAAGCAGAAAATAGGTGTATAGGTAGTAAGAAAAAATAGAGATAGATGAATAGTAAACAAGACTAATGATATATCGGTAGTAAAAAAAATATGCATATAAATGCGATATTTGTTATTTTTAGCTACCGAAAGATTGTAAAACCGATATTTTTGGAATCCTTGTATTATTACGAATCCAATGGTGTCATTGGAATATTTTTACTATTTCGAGCCCCAAGACATGCTTTTCGAGGCCTAATCCCCTTCGGATTCAAAATACATTAATAATTAGTTAATATGATATTTTTAAGCTTTCTTGTATTATTATGAATTATTATCCATAATTATTTCAATTTTGCTATTTAAGGTTTAAGAGTATGGGATTGCCGAATCTAAATACTAGGGTTTGTTATCATCTTTTGTTGACTTTTAGGGTTTCTGGTTGACTTCTAATTTTAAGATTTAAGCATAAACTTAACAAAAATTCAAAGGTTTACATTCCCCCTAAAGGGAAGGTCATTTATAGTTCATGGTCATTCTAGAATGGGGTCCATCGGATCTATTTTATTAGGGCGAATCTCTACTTGGTAGCTGAATGGGCACTCGAGGTGATGGGGGTACCTGGGCTAGAAGAGCTGTGGCTGTGCAAAGTGTGACCAAGCTGATGATGTCCCTTTCCCGATCCCAAGATGGGATACAAGCATTTCATGGCTAATGTGTCTAGGCAAGCCCATGGAGATGGCTTGGTAGCAAGCTTTGTCTTGTGTAGGTGTGCTCAAAGAGTTATCATCGATGAGAATCTCATGAAGAGATCATCCCACATCCATTATGTTGGTGATGTGAACAACACCTCGAATTCCCTCTCCACGTCAAAGTTTGAGGTGTTATTGGGCGTGATCGTTCTTGCCTACCGAGATAAGGGGATCTCCTAGGCTTTAGGGCCCATATAAGACAGTGGTAGGCCGAGTGGGCTGTGACTTATATTTTACTGTTAACACTAAGAAATAAGTTTCATTTACTAAAAATCATGCTTTAAAAACTTTCAAGAACTAAATATACATTAAAGTAAACTTAAAAAACATAATAGCCACTCTTAATCAACGATATTAGTCCTAATAATAAGATATAAATTTAAGCTTATATAATAGGAAACTAATATCTAGATAGATTACATCAACCAACTCTAGTAAGTCATAATGATTTTTTTCCCCAGAAATTGAATTGCATTCATTGAAGCACATTGCAATACAAATACATATATATCGATAGATTACATTGAAAGAAATAGGGATTCAAAGATCCAATCTGAATTCTTAAATAGAAATGGGTTACAATGATTCAGAAAAAATTCTAATGCAATAACGGAATGAAATCCAACATTCTAACTGGGAAAGATTCCATAATGGGATGAAGTCATAATGATTTGAAACAATACAAAATTCTAAAGAAAAAGAAACAAGAAAAACCGGTCAAATTATACTTTAGGAAGTTGCTTCATATTATCAAACGTAAATCATTATAAAATTGATGTGCATGTCTAGAAGATATCATACTTTTCTTTCATGCCTTCTTACTCTTTTTTTTTTTTTTTTTTAATTCAACCATCATGTAGGCAAAACTAAACCACTATTTAATTCAATTCATATAACTGCGTTACTTTTATATCTTAATCGATTCAATCTCATGCAAGTTATTTCATAATATTTATAAACTGGAATTCAATTCAGTAGTCTTAAATGCAAGCTATTCCCTCTATTCCTAGTCTCTTCCCAACACTTAAATTATACATTGTACTTGATATACACATATTTCAACATAAAATATAAAAAGAAAAAGAAAACCGGTATTTCCTTAGTTTTAAATGCTAGAATTTTTTTTTTTTTTCATTCTGTATAGTCGTAATCCAACCATGCATTTGCGTTTTTAATATCATGTATAAGTCCTTGAAAATTTAGCAGGTTGATTTTTTTTTTTCTAATTTTATGAACTCTTTTTAATGTAAGTGTCTTAGATTTTTGTTATTTTGAAAAAAAAATTCAAAGCGATAAGAGTCCTAAAAAATCAACCAATTTCAATTTTTTATTAAGAGAATAATTATTTTCTAAGTATCAAAATAATTTATATCAGAAATCCCTGTGTGATATCTTGTAACTTTTATTACATTATTGTTATGTACTTTTTTCTTTATCATACATATTTTATTCAAAAAATTAAATTAAATTAAAATAAAAAATGCAAAGTATAGCTTACCTGGAATAGCAATGTAAGTCGGTGCAAAGGAAGGAATACAAATCTTGGTACGACAAAGTAAGGTAGAGTTGGAATCGGAAAATGGGATATATAATAAGTGACGTTGGATTCAATTATTCCGGCAATGTTTGAGAAGGCAGAAGATATCAACCAAGCTAAATTTCATCTCCCGAATGCTCCAATGGTGATGGATCTCCTTGAAGATTGAAATAATCTAAATTAAACCTACTAAATTAATATATATATATATATAATATTTGATTGATGATTTTGTGATTTAAATATTATTATAGTTAAGTTATTATGATTTGATTTGATGATATGATAAATTATTAGTATAGGAATATCTTATAATTGAATTATATGTTTATTGGTGAAGCTAAGTGATTATAGTAATATATATGGAATTGTATTGGAAATGATATGATATGTTTTATTTTGTGATAATTGGAAGACTTCTTAGTTGCGAAAATTTCTAGAAAAAGTCCTAAAGCCTATCTTCTTTTCAAATCAAACTCAAGCTTACACGCACACAATCAAAGCCTAAGCCCAAGCATCTTCTATAAGCTTCTAAACATGCCAAAAAGTAAAAAAAAAAAACCAACAAAAAATATCATCCAGAACAAACCCAAAACTATCATCGCTCTCTCTCTCCATCCTTCTTCATCCTTCTAAATACAACAAACTTAAATTACACTTCAAATCTCATATAAATCTTACCCATCAGTTTTTATAAACCAATAAACTAATCAAAAGAACAAGTAGGACCAAGAGAGGCTTAATTAATCTTAGTAGCCATAAAATGTAAAGTGATTTATTGAAATTATGTTAATTATAGTTTCTAGTTGATGTTAACTGTTGAATAGGAATAGAACTTTGGCGTTTTAGATAAGTAGATTTTTCATAACATGTAAACGAGAAATATGCAATAGACACCATGTACCTTAGTGTTTGAAGAAATGAATTTTTAGTTTATATGAGTTGATCCATGTATTAATGTTGTAGTGAAAGATGAGTAAAACTTGATGATTAGAGTGATAGTAGAGTTTCAAGCATCAATCATGGGATTTATGTTTTAGGTTAGGATTATTGTGCATATACATGTGAAATGATCATAATGAGTGCAAGAGAACTTAATAGTGTATTTGTATTGTAATCATAGGTTAGTTTTGATAATGTTTTATAAATAAGTAGGTCTAGTAAAGAGTTATAGGATATAGAACTTCGAAATTTTGAAACAAGTATCAAAGGACCATACACAGTTCATAATGGGCATGTTTTGAGGTCATTATCTCCCCAAAAGTATGTTTTCCTGATAGCCATGGCCGTTATGAGGCTTGTGATCTTCTCGTTCGTTTTTAAATATGAAACAGCCTTGAACACGGCCATCACGAAGGTCGTTGACTCTACTGTGTTATAAAGCTTGATCAGGCCGTTACTAAGCTAATGATCTCCTCAACCTCTTTTTCTTAAAGGGTACCCTCGATTATGACCCTACAAAGGCCATTGTCTCCTCGGATAATTTTGGGAAAATTTAAAACAAAGCTGTTATAGGCATATTCATCATCATGGCCTGCATCGTAGCCATTGTGTGTGTGCCGTTGAATTGTTTACATGTGTGCTGTTGAACCTATTTCGGGCGGCACCCTATTAACGAGGTAACGTAGTAGATTAGGCACTTAGGCTACCCTTTGTCATGACACAAAGACTTCCATAAGTGGCTTAGTAGGTAGTTGATAAGAGGAATGATATAGTGTAACATTACTATCTTAAGAAGAAATAATATGATTTAGTTACGTTTGTGGGCACGGTTGAACTAAATGATATATGGATAAAGTAAAGTAAAGTTGATAGCACTGTGAATCCTAGATGGGATTATTATTGTAAAATAAATATAGATCACCCCCTGAGCACTGGTGTACTTAGGACCCTTAGATTCCTAAGGATTGAAATCAATTTGAATACTCTAATGTTGAAATATTTACTTAAATAAAGCTAATAATTTTATTATTTCTTGCATTGCATTAGTTAGTAATTGTGTGCCATCTGGTATTGGTTTATATGCTGTGTACTGGGCCTCTAGCTACTTTTTCCTCTACATGTATCAATGATATGAATACTATGATGACATAGGTTATGATACTGATTAAGAAGCATCCTGGATAAGTGGGATGACTAGGGTGGTGGACGATTCCATTTGTTTTCTTGGAAAAGAGAGAAAAGCAACCTTGTTTTGAAATGTAAAGTAAAAGGATATCTTTAAGCTTATGTTTTGTAATATTAAACACCTAAGTTTTCTAGCTTTTATATAATTTGGTTTTATAACCTTTAAAGAAACATGTTTGTTGGTACTACCATATGTGTATTATATAAATTATCTACTCTTAATTAAGTAGTTTTTGTAAAGTTTGTATTTTAACAGATTGAACAAGCAATTTCCATAAACTCTTTTCTTTTCAGATAACCTTACATATATTTATTTATTTATATACGTGGTTAAGGACTTGACATATGAGGCTTTCAATTATACACATGTCGGGTCTTTACAAAGATAGTTAGAAATCATTTGTTTAAGTATAATGGTAGTGTTTCAACGTCTAATGGTGGATGGAGGCGATGGAAGAACATTTACTACAAACTAAAGCTATCAATCAATAGCTTTTCCATCCAACAACCATTCTATAGTGACAATATACTCTTATTTTACTTGTACAAAAGAGTAACTTAAAGAAAACTTTGAAATCGATGCTTAGAGCTCTCACTTTGAAGTCTGTATATAAGTGATTTTCTTATGTGTTTCTAATGCCTAAACATGTTGTAAAGACACCTATTTATACTATTAGAGCTTGAATCAAATAAGGTAAGGGGAAAAATCTATGATTTCAAATTTTAAAGATTGAGTTTGTAATGTCATTTTTTCATGAAAAATTTAAAAAAAAAAAAATAGATTAGATGTGATAAAAAACATATAATCAAGGAAGATAATAGACTCTCATAATGCTTTTATTCTTTTGAATCTCATTTAAATTTGAATCAAATGTTGTTGATATTTCAATCTTTGATATGATTTTTCTTGATCTTGTTTTCATTTGATTTCACCAAGAAAGACTATGAACCGAATCGTGATCTCCTCCATGCTCATATATTTTTTAAAATTTTCTTTGATTTAGGCTTAATATAATGAATGTTTTTGTTATATTAAAATATATACATGTATCCAAGCATATATTTTAAATCCTAATCGGAAAAAATGGGTGTCTACGGTACTTAAGTCTCTTAAGAAATTGAATTTGCAACATTACAAACATGAGAAAAAATTAATAAAGAACTTGGTAAATTGTTTATTTGCAAATATGAGGTCTTTCAAGTCCTCATAATCTATCAAAGATTTCATATTTATAGCCTTAGAGAAAAAAAAAGTAGTTGCTAAAATTGTGCCAATTTTTCCCTTATATTTAATAACTCTACTGGCTAGTTTTCAAAGCCTACCAATCAGATGCCATCTAGAAAATCAACAGTGGCTCCACTTTATCTTTAATCCATCCACAACATCATTGCAAAACATTAAGAAGTAACACATGTGTTCACCGAATGCTATGCCTTAGCATCTAGATCTTAAGCAAAAAAGTCATGATCAGAACCACTCTACATGTATAAAACATGGCTATCATTCAAATGCCATTTACTAATGTCCAAACCCTAAGCCACTGTAACATGATCAATGATTTATCGATCATGTCTAACCAGATTAGGATCCATACATTGTCTCTTTTGTCTAGACACTTGTTGTAGGTCATTATTAGTATCTTCTTATCATGCTAATGATAAGTGTCTAAAGACCAGTATTATTCTTATCGTTTTGATATTATATTATATAGATCTTATGTGAATTATTGAAGAAAAATGATACTTATTAGGTTAAAATCTTAATTTCAGGGTTAAAAGAAGATTCTGAGCTTAATGAAGACAATTGGATGAGTTAAACAAGATTTTATTGAAGAAATAAGAATTTGAAAGATTTACATCATACATGACTTTCTACATAAGTTGTGTAGAATAGTGGTGTTTGTTACGAGGGCAAATCAATTTCAGATCCTAAACAAAAGCTCCCTAAGGTTTATAGCATGAAAAAGTAAGAGTCAAGGTTTTGTGGCTGAAAATGAGAGTAAAGTACAAAGGAAAGAAATATCTGCAGTGGGCACCAGCATTGCTTGTGACGAGGATAGCACCAGTGTTGCACGTGAAGAAGCCGGGCTGAGTTATTAAACAGATGGACGTAAGGAACATTCCATAGACTAGGAAATAAGTCAGCTGGCTTGAGTTGAGCCCATTACTTTATTAATATAGTAATTAGACAATATTAGTAATTTCCAGTTGTCAGTAGTTTAACCATTTCCTAAACGTGGCAAGCATGGCACATGTGACAAGATTTTATTCTTATTTCTGTTATGCAATAGTATAGGGATCCCTTACATCTATAAATATGTATTACATATGCAATCCAGAAATATGAAGAAAAATACAAAAATATTCACTCCCAATACTTTTATTCGAGTATTCCCTTCGTTATTTTAATTTCTCAGTTCGCATTTGAGCTATGTATCCGAATTCGAATCTATTCAACTTTATAGTTCACTCTTTCCATATTGCAAGTGGTATCAGAGCCAGGTTGTAGGAGCTGGCATGGCTAAAGGCACTAGAGAATTCAAGAGGATTGAAGAATCCATGAAGAACCTATTGAAGGAACAAAATGAGAAACAAGACAGTTGGATTAAGCCATTTTCGGATACCCTGCAACAGCAACAAATAGCATTAGAATAGCAATCTAAGGTAATAGAAGAGCTTAAAACTCAGCTCAAGGGAAAATCAACATTGGTAGAAGCATCTCCAATGGTACTCAAGGATGCTAAGGAGACTAAGGAAGTGGGAATATTAAAGGTAGTGGATTGACTGGTAGTATGGTTAGTAGTTACCAATTACCCATGAGGAGTACCAAAATCGAATTCCCTACATTTAATGGGGAAAACACAAAGAGTTGGGTGGTTAAGGCTGAGCAATTCTTTAAATTAGATGATACTCCTAGTCATCTCAAGGCAAAAGTGGCTATCATGCACTTAGATGAGAAGCCCTACGATTGGTATGTTTCTTATTCGAAACTAAGGACAGACACCCAATGACCCGGGAGGAATTGACTAAAGCATTGCAAGCAAGATTCAATGAAAGGGCTTAGAAGATCCTATGGCCGAACTCAAAGAGCTTCAACAAACAGATCATTACAAGATTACCTTGACCAATTCATACACTTATCCGCACAAAACTAGCTCTCTAAACCACAATTGATAAGCTGCTTCCTCAGCGGTTTAAAACCAGAAATACAATTCCCCATCCGCATGTTTCAACCCAATACTTTAGCCCAAGCTTACACATTGGCTAAACTCCAAGATGCCATAAACACATCCACTAAAACCACAGCTAGAGACCTCAGAAAACCACATTAAATAATGCCTACCCCAAATACTCTACCACAATCCCAAACACTGCACCAACATAAACCAGCTGAAACACTACCCCAATCTCCCATCAGACCATAAACACTCAGACCCGAACCCCTGTCCAAAGCACCAATATTACAAGAAAATTTTCGAAGATTCTCACCTAAAGAACTGGAAGAGAAGGCGTAAGAAGCAATGCTTCTGGTGTGATGAACCTTTCAGTCCAGGCCATAGATGCAAAAATAAAAGATTGAACCTCTTAGTTGTGAGTAAAGAGGAGGAGAAAGAAGTGCCCGAAGTAGAGGAGATGAATAAGTTAGAAAAGAGTTAGCTTCTTGAACTTTATGTGTTATGGGTGAGGACAGTGCCAATGTGGCACAAAGCATGTGTGTGAAAGGGTATTTTAAGAAGAAGAGGCTAAGCATCTTGATTGACACAGGAAGTTCATCTACTTTTATAGATGAAGAGCTAGCTAAGAGCTTGAATTGTGAGATGACCCCTGTTGAAACAGTTGCTGTTAATTAATAGCTAATGGAGTCAAAATTTACAGCTCCTATATGGTTCAACAGTTTAGCTGGAGGATGGAAGGGTGGAGTTCAATTCTGATGTCTATGCATTACCTTTGACAGCATATGACTTGATCCTAGGAATGCCTTGGTTGGTCTTTTTGGGAACAGTGCAATGGAATTTCAACTTAATGAAGATGGAATTCCAGTGGAGAGGGTCTCAATGCACACTCCATGGACATAATGAGGTAATTACTCCTGTCTCTGATAAGGTCATTTCCTTTATGCTATCAACTTATAGACTTGCACTTAAAGTACAATGCCGGGTTGTTAGTAATTCTATGTCTCTTAAAGATTCAAGGGTTGAATCATGTATTCATCCAGCCTTGATTGAATTTTTAGAGGAATTTACTGACTTATTTGAGGAACCAACTACTCTGCCTCCTAATAGGTCATGTAACCATGGAATTCATTTACTAGATGATGCTATGCCTGTCAATTTAAGACCTTATCGCTATTCATCCATCTAAAAAACAGTTTTGGAAGATATGATTAAGGAAATGCTGTTGAGTGGGATAATACGCCCTAGTCATAGTCCTTTTGCATCCTCTGTTGTGTTAGTAAAAAAGGACAATACATGGTATATGTGTGTAGATTATAAGGATCTTAACAAGTTAACTGTTAAAGACAGGTTTCCAACTCCAATAATTGAGGACTTATTTGATGAATTGTATAGGGCAAGCTATTTTAGTAAGTTGGATTTGCACTCGGGGTATCATCAGATTCTTATGCACCCTAATGATGTCTATAAAACTGTATTTAGGACTCATGATGGGCACTATGAGTTATTAGTCATGCCCTTTGGGTTGACTAATGCCCCATCCACCTTCCAGGGTCTTATGAATGACTTGTTTATACCCTATTTGAGGAAGTTTGTATTGGTTTTCTTTGATGACATCTTGATTTATAGCCCAGATTTGGTTCAACATAAGGAACACCTAAAGGTCGTGCTTGAAATTTTGAGGGTAGAAAAGTTGTACCTTAAAAGAGCTAAATGTGTCTTTGGGGTAAACCAGATTGATTATCTCGGTCATATCATTTCTAGACATGAGGTTGCAACCGACCCTAAAAAAATAGAGGTTATAGTGAATTGGCCTGCTACTACCAATGTTAAACAGTTGAGAGGCTTCCTTGGGTTAGCAGGATACTATAGGAGGTTTATACATGGTTTTGGGATCAAGGCTAAACCACTTACAAATTTGCTTCGCAAGGATCAATTCTGTTGGGATTTAGGAGCTCAAGAAGCGTTTGTTGACTTGAAAAACGCTATAACTACATCCCCTGTCCTAAGGCTACGAGATTACGACCAAAAGTTTACAATTGAAACTGATGTGAGTAGTGAGGGTATTGGGGCGGTGTTAATGCAAGAAAATCATCCCATAGCTTACATCAGCAAATCTCTTGCTCCAAAGCATAAGGGAATATCCGTTTATGACAAAGAATTGTTGGCATTGGTGTATGCCATTGATAAATGGCGACATTATCTGTTTGGGAGGCAATTTATGATAAGAGCAGATCATCAAAGTCTTAAATATTTGCTAGAACAAAGGTTGGTGACGCCTAGTCAACAGAATGGCTTACCAAATTACTAGGCTTAGATTACTTAATTGAGTTCAAAAGTGGGAGGACTAACAATGCAGTAGATGCATTATCAAGATGTGGGGGAACTCAATTAAATCAGTTCACAATCCAAGCTACTGTTCTAGACCTGATGGAGGAGATAAAAAAACAGTTGGTATCTACCACAAGGGTACAGCAAGATCATAGAACAGCTGAAGGAAAAAAGATAGTTAAGCATTTAAGCTATGATCAAGGAATTTTGAGAAGAAAAGGAAAAATAGTAGTAGGTCCTTCAGAGGAACTCATAAAGAAGCTGTTGACTTTGTACCATGGGGGAGCATTAAGTGGACACTCTAGGTCTCAGGCCACTTACAAGGGGATTGCCTCAGTCTTCTATTGGTCTAAATTAGAGAGGATAATTAGACAATTTGTAAGGAGCTGTGACACATGCCAAAAGTATAAATTTGAGAATGTGGCTTCTCCTATACTACTGCAACCTTTACCAATTCTTAATGATTGTTAGCAGGATATAACTATGGATTTTACTGAAGGTTTGCCATAATCAAATGGGAAGGAAGTAATTCTAGTGGTGGTAGGTTGATTGAGTAAATATGCACATTTTTTTACTCTCTCTCACCCTTACACAGCTCTGCAGGTAACACAACTATTCCTGGAACAAGTGTATAAGCAACATGGTATGCTCGAGACCATCACTAGTGACAAGGACCCAGTTTTTATGAGTTCTTTTTGGAAGGAGTTCCTAAGCTTGCAAGAATGAAGGGGTTCGCTTTGACCGTTAAAATTAAGTAACCCCCCTTCCTTCCCTGTGTCTTTGTAGGATAACTTGGAGCATAAAATATTTGAAGAAACTAGAGAGGAAGTCTCTGTATAATCTATGTCTCCTTTCTATGTGAAGCCTTTAATAACAAGACATTACATGTACCTTTTAATATTACCTTTGAAATCCCTTTTGGTTTTAGATATGCAATTGCAACTAAGGGGTTTCATACCTATCAAGTAATGGCATAAGGTCCAATATGTGATTATCATCCATGGACTTCATCTCTCTTCATATATGGTATCTATCCACTTTTAAGAATTATAACTTTTTATGACTTAATGGATTAATTAAATCTTACATCATTCTATTGCCATCTTAATAGTCTTAGAGACATACAATGCAATCATCAGGAATTGTTTTTTTTTTCTCCTTTCTTCTACTGGATCTCCTTAATGGCATTGGTTCTTGAGGTTGTGAAGTTTGTTGTTTTATAATTTCTTGAATTTGAATGGGAGAGTTATATATATTGTCTTATTTTGGATAGACTTCCTGAGCAATGTCAAGTATTGGAACCTAATAATGAGAATTATCAATGGTAGTTAGAGAAATATTAACATACCCCTCTTTGAAAATAAATTTCTTAACCGTAATCTTCCCTTTGCTGTCATAAACTCAACATTTTTCAAAGAACCTAATATTTATTGTCTAAAAATTTCCTTAGTTGTGAGATCATAAAACCTTGAACCTCTAAATCTTTTAGAGTACCCTCTAGTTTCTTTTCATTTGGCCCATAAACCCCTAGTTTCAACAAGATATCCTTAAATTTGTAAGTGTAATAACTTAGGTTTCTTGCTTGTCGAAAGTTCATAATGGGTTGTTAATTGCCTTAGTGGAAACCTTATTAAGCAAGTGTGTTGTAGTTTCCAATACTTTTCCTTGGAGTGATTCTAGTAAGGTAAAATGATTGATCATGTTCCTCACTACATCTTTAAGCTTTTGGTTTTGTCTCTCTACAAGACAATTCATGCCAAGTGAACCTCACATGGTATACTATGGATAGATACTACATTCCTTCAGGAATATAGCAAATGGTTTGGACGATGTTCATAAATGAGAAATAAGTGGCTATGTCGAGAGAAGTTGTTTATATATGTTACGAAATGTTGGTGACCAATCCAATGCATCATGGGGAATGGTCGACATATATTCATTTGGTTTCAAGATTTCTATTGCTTTATTGATCTAATATCTTAACATTTGTTTATTTTTCCTTCACTCTATTTATACACATATCAAACTTTGTAAAATCAAGGGAATAAAAAGTACCATCAGATACAAGTCTTCCCATTCTCCTTTTGAAGTGTGATTTAATGTTTTTATGCCACAGCGAAGTTGAATTATTGTCACTAATCCACACTTTAAACTCTAAGTACCAGCATGCAAAGATTCATTATATAGGCAATTGTATCCAACATGTATAGATAATTGCTATAGGAGAACAACCCATTAATAGCTTGAATCATATGGGAGACTAAACTTGCTATAGCCATACAAATGGGAATAACACACTTTGTCCAATTGACAAAAAAAATCAAATTCCGTCTAAAAGATGATACAACAAAAGTCTAATTAACATCCAAATAACAACCAATTCTTAGTAATAATCTAAAATATCATATCGTATTCAATCGACTAACAAAAAATAGCCATCCAAATAACAGGAATAACCACAACTATCTTATGGTTTGGTACCTCCCTTCTTGAGCACAATGCATAAGCTCATTTAAGTACCAATAGTCGTTTTGACAGTTATAACTTACCCTAAATCAACTAAATTGTGTAAGAACTAATAAAAAAAACAATTGCACTAACATCATTAGAAATTTCCAATTCTAGTTCCTTGAGTTTCAATGCTATGTGAGACATCTCTTGGATGTATTTTTTTTTTAATATTTCCTTATTCCTTTAAATCTCACAAAGACAAGATTTGATAAGAGTGTGCTTATTTGGCCTTTTCATTGTAGTGAACCTTTTCTCTATCTTGAAGTACTTCTTAGTTGTTTAAGTCTTAACAAACACAGCACCTTTGAATTAATGTTATGGATAGCACCTTCATGATCATTAGGCTCATTTATGTGATTGATCATTCACCACTTTCCATCTCCCTCTTTTATAAAAGGTATTCTCATTAGTAATGCTAGGGGTTAATCTTTCTTAATGCAAGCCTTAGGTCCATGACTCTGAGAACAATCATTATGTTCTCTTGTCATGTCTTAATTCATGTCATTCAACATAGAAATCGAATTGATGTTAGCAAAAGATATTTGAAGTAGAGCCATTATCTTAACAAAGAACAAAAGCAAGCAAATACAATTATTCTCACATTTAAACTGAAATATGTAAGTAATGATTTAACTAATGACATATCTATCACAAGACACTTAGCACAACATTGACATTTACACTTTGTTTAGCATTTTTGTTTAAAGTAGAAATGGGGAAAAGTGGACGGAAAGAAATGGAAGGAAATGGAAATAAGTGGAAATAGAAAGAAGAAATATTTTTATTTATGTTTGGTAATTTACGAAGGAAAGGGAAGGAAATGGAGAGAAATGAAGTTAGTGATTGATAAAATTATCCTTATATGATTTTTTTTTATAAAATATTAATGAAAGAAGAGGAATGTGGTATTTTAGTCTTTTAAATACATTTCTCTCCTTTTCTCTCCCTTTTAGGCTAACCTTGGATGGAAAGTAAAGTTGCCAATTTTTTGTTCCATTTCCATCGAAATCCAACAATTTCTCCTCCCATCAAGCATGTTAAACAATAGCACTTCATCCCATTTCTCCCGCTTTCCATCGTTTTTAGTGGACTTCTCCGTCCTAAATAGAGCGTTAGTCTTTATATAGAGATATCAACTTGTAAGTGGTGTCTAATATGAATCCAAGGGGGTCATAAATTATTTTCCTTCAAAGATTAGGGTTCTTGATCATTTTAGGGTTTTCTAAAATAAAAAAAAATGATAAATCATAAAGATATGGATGAAACCGTAATTCGATATGACTTATGAATCACAAAATCAAACTGGGTTGTAACAAGAATTGTAATCCGATAGGTTCCACGAATTACAAAATGAATTACCAATTAAAAGAATCCAAAGATTCAATCAACAGGATCGAATAAGGAAATTGGATGTCTCAATATTCATAAAAATATTGCAAACAATATGCGATATAAGCTCTTATCTCAAGAACTCACAAAGGAGGAGTCTTTCATAAAGAAATGTCATAAAACTTCTATATCTTCAAGCAAAGGAAAAAGATTATATATAAAAACTACTAAGGAGACCCTAAAGACATAAAACAAATTACAAAATTCGATATAACATAAGCTGGCAGCTTATCAATAAACACTAGCGGTATTGGACTTATACACTGGTAGTGTAGAAGACGGCTGAAAGAATTTCGATTTTGTGTTTTTTCGAACACCATTTGAAGGCCGGTAGTGTACTTGGGCTACGCCAATAGTGTAAGGAATCAAAGCTGGTGGTGTAGGGCCAGTGTACAACCTCTTGCGGTTTTTTACAGCTTCTACTCCTCCCTGTTGAAGCCACTTGATCCGCATCATCTTCCCGTTTGAGCCTTGATACTTCATTTTTAAATCAAGTTTTCCCTAGTTTATTGAATGCTTGATGCTTCCCTAAAATCGAATTGGATTGCACTTGATGCATTCGCATCATTCTTCCCTTTTAGGAAAAGATTCAACCTCGAATTTGTTGTACTTCCTAGAACTTTTGAGGCAATTACTTTCTTATCTTGGAAGATCTACAAGGAATCAAAAGCAAACTCCTTTGACCTTTAGCCCTAACAAGCTCATATCTCTCCTGTTGAGCTTCAGCTAAAGTCATTGGAAGCGGTAAGAAAGTATGGCCATCTTTTCGGATCTTGTAGGTATTTTGATGTCAATCATAGATAACTCGCCTATTATATTGCCATGGTCTACCTAGCAATACTTGTGCGCAATCCATAGGAGTTACATCACGTATTATAGTATTATGATAATCTCCTATTACAAAGGAAACATGTGCCTGTTTATGTATATGTAGTACATATGGGGAATTCAACCATCGAAGGCTGTGTGGCTTTGGATATGGAATCACTTGCAAGTTCATTTTCTTCACAAAATCTTGGAAAACCACATTGGCAAAGCTACCTTCATCAACAACCAACGTACAAACCTTCTCCTACACCACACATCGAGCTTGAAATAGATTCTCTTGATGACATAAGTCATCTTGAACCTACAAATGAGAAGCAACAGCAGAAACAATAGTCTTTTTTTCCTCAGATTGCACCATAAGAATCTCAATATTTTTCTCCTCTTCTATCTTCTCATTATCTACATCTACCTTCACCTCTTCAACGATCACAACCTTTGCTTCTTTTATCTCAGGTGGATTTTCATCAATGATCTCATCAGCCTTTTCAATCTCTTCAATCTTCTTGTCATTAAAAGTTGCAATTTTTGGCTCAACCTAACAACCTTCACTTTTGGCTTCTCTAAATTCTTCAATGCCTTTTCAAAACTAAACTTCTCTAGCCAATCATCTATAGTTTTCATCACCTGATTTAAATCTCGTTTTATAGCCCGCATCTCATGTTATCTATGAGATTCATCACAAAAATTTCTCCTATCATTACTTTCAACATGCCTTGATTTATCTTTATATGTCGAACCACAATTATAAAAATTCCATACGTGATATTCAGAACTTCCTTTATCATAAGGATTTCTCAAATAATCATAGTGTCTCAACATGATTTCAACAGAATATTAATTAACCTCAAAAACACCACACCCACAATTCACCAACAACAACACAAATCTTTCGTAGCCAAATTTAACCCCCAAATCAAAAAAATGTAAATCAAGATGATACAACGGCTTATCGATTTGAAGCGTACCAAACCAAGAGCTCTAATACCAAATGATATCAATGCAAGGGGGTCAGAATTTCTTTTCTTCAAAGATTAAGGTTCTTGATCATTTTAGGGTCTTTTAAAATAAAGCAAAATGAGAAATCATAAAGATGTGGATGAAATCGTAATTCGATATGGCTCATGAATCACAAAATCAAACCAGGTTGTAACAAGAATCGTAATCGATAGGTTCCATGAATTACAAAACGAACCACTAGTTAAAAGAATCCAAAGATTCAATCAACATAAATGAATAAAGGAAATTGGATTTCTCAATATTCATAAAAATATTGCAAACAATATGCAATACAAGCTCTTATCTCAAGAACTCACAAAGGAGGAGTCTTTCACAAAAAAACTGTCATAAAACTTCTATATCTTCAAGCAAAGGAAAAAGACTATATATAAACTACTAAGGAAACCCTAAAGACATAAAACAAATTAAAAAATTCGATATAACATAAGCTAGCAACTTATCAATAAAAATTGGCGGTGTTGGACTTATACACTGGTGGTGTAGAAGAGGCTGAAAGAATTTCGATTCCGTGTTATTCGAACACTGTCTGAAGGCCAGCGGTGTAAGGAATCAAAGCTGGTAGTATAGGGTCGGCGTGCAACCTCCTACAGTTTTTGACAGCTTCTGCTCCTCTGTGTTGAAGCCACTTGATCCACATCATCTTCCCGTTTGAGCCTTGATACTCCATTTTCAAATAAAGTTTGCCCAAATCCATTCAATGCTCATTCCTTCCTTGAAATCAAATTGGATTGCACTTGATGAATTTGCATCAGTACCTGATGTAGTGAGCAAACATTGACAGTAAGTTCCTATAAGTTATTAGGCCTTTCTTTGGATAGACCAATCAAGGGAAATCCAAATGGCCATCACACATTTGTCACCACCAAAGCTTCATTTAAGTAGATTATTACCCGCATGATTTACATGCACATAACATTTTCGACCTATCCAAAATGAAAGATTTCCATAAAGGGAGGTTATTTTGGTAATACATTATTTCAATAATTCATCTAATATGATACATGTGGTTTGACGTCAGTTTGATATCTGTTTAATGTCTGTTTTAATCAGACTATGGATCTATTCAAATTGTTTGATTTTCATTTATATCTTATCTCTATCTAATCTGCATTGTAACTTATTTGTATCTTATCTATATTTGATCTTTTTATGAGTAATAATGTATGTGTTTCTATCTGTATTTGTTTCTTAACAAACATCTGTTTGAAAACGATAAAAATAAGATGCCAAAACTACCAAAAAAAATTAAAGCAAACTATAAAAAAAATAGATATAGATAAAAAAAACTAACATTTTTACTCATAAACAGACCTTAGAGATCAAATAAAGATAATATATAGATAAGATATATATAATATACAGTTAAAAAATAGACCATTCAAATACACCCGTAGTAGATACAAAATTGTCAAAATTTGAATTTCAAAATTTTTGGGAGGTTTAAGGTAGGAGCTTGGAGTAAAGGCCATTCCCCTTTCAATTTTTATTTAAAATTTTTTATATGTCATGAGGGATAAACATCATGTCATGAACACGACTATGTACTTGACTTTGGTAAAATTAGACAAGTATAGGGTTCCTATACACTACATCCTTGGTCATATACCTTATGTGCTATTACTAAGAGAGAAACACAGCCATGACCATGGTTGTATTCTTTAGCGACACACCTTATGTAACTTTTGGATCTACCTTATTAGTCATATACCTTATGTGCTTTTGCTTAAAGAGAAACACGACCATGAATATGGTTGCGTTCTTGAGCTATGCACCTTATGTAACCTTTGGCATGCTTTGACCTTGAATTTAAGAAGTGCATGGGTGGAAACACACTCGTGGTCCTCTTGTGGTTCTCAATACATTGTTTTTCCTTCTCCATATGGTTGTATTTCTCATAATGTCATGTATACTCTCGCCCAATGAGGTACGTGACTTAAGAACATGACCATGTTCTTGTCTATGCATCCTTGTGCATTGAGCAATTCACCTTGAATTTTTTAAAATACAAAACCATCATTAAACTTTAATTATATGACAAAACACGATAAAATTTCATGATTCAAGAAGCAAATAACTTTAATAATAACATTTTCTTGAATCAATAATGCATTATCAAAACTTAAATTGCATATAGAACTAATTAAATGAACCTTTATATATGTTTTGACAATTGCTACATGAATAAAAACAAAGTTGTATCATTATTGTCTTAGGAACCTTAGTCAACATGATATATTCATGCTAATCCATTAAAAGCCTTAACTTTTAAGGATCAAGGAAAAGATCCTTATACAATTATTCATCATAGTAACCTTATGGCTCTAATATCTCATAATACCATTATGATTTCACCTGTTGAAATTTATATGAAACCACATATTCCTAAATCAAACAACTAGGAACAATGTATATACAAGATTATATATCATGATAGTCTTATTATATAATTATTATTACCACACATAAGCCCATTTAGTAATAATGAGCCTAACAAAGTACTAATTATGACACACCTATAGTGTAAAAAAGAAAAATATAAGTATTTAATATAATAAAGAGTGAAAACAAAAATATATAAAATAAAACCTTAAAATAATTAATGATCTTAAATAGATAGGAGAGTATACAAAGTGGAATAATGACTATGCCATGCAAGTTGAATTTTTTGTTTTTTATTTTTTAATAAATGCATCCATTTCGTGTAATCAATCTAATTGAAGAGCTCAAATTGAATGAAATCACACTCTAAACTACCTTAAATGTTTATATGGTTTTCAAAAAACCTTTTCTAGCCTTTTTCAAAGGTTTATCTTGTAATTGAGTTTTTAGACCAATCAATGCCACAAATTGATTTCTTAAATTAGTGGTGACTTAGGAAACTATACTCAATTAAAGGATTCTTGGATAATTTCATATGGTATACTCAAAGTAGGGATTTGCAAATCAATTTTCTCTATTCTCAACCATACTTAGTTTTCTCATACACAAAAAATAGACTTGAAAATGTCTTTGTGGACTCATTTTTATTAGATCTCAAAAGGGCTTGTATGAACCAAAACAATTCTTAATCTTATATATATTGAAGATGAACTCTTTTATATCATAAAAGCCCTTAAGCTTCTGCATACTCACATCTACCCATACCAGGTAAGAAATTAAGAGGGGAGAAAATAAGAGATGAATGCTAGCAATTAGATCTCCAAAAATGAGGGCCATTAGTGGCATTGGATTCTAGCCATTCATTTTGAAACCA
The DNA here is from genome assembly GCA_024138025.1 of Combretum micranthum. Lineage (NCBI taxonomy): Eukaryota > Viridiplantae > Streptophyta > Magnoliopsida > Myrtales > Combretaceae > Combretum > Combretum micranthum. The sequence continues at coordinate 259,404 of JAMXBD010001802.1, read as the reverse complement.
TCCAATAATCAAAATGAATCTTCAAAATCTATAAATAAGAGGACTTTTCATTTTAGATGTTCTGTATATCACTAAAATTAAGACCAATGCAATAATTCTACTTAAATAGCTTGAAAAAAATTATGGTGATTGAATGATCAAGACTATTGATGAATTTGATCTACCATGACATGTGTACATTTAAGAAACCAAGTATTTACACATTAATCAAAATTGCTCTACCCATGCCAAAAACCTTTCCCTACATTTATTGGCACACCAATTGTACCTTATCGACTATGGAAGTAATAGCTTCACCACATAGTTGATCATGTTAATAGGTGGAGATTATTAAAGATTTTAAATAGCAAGTGATGTTTCGAAATAAAGATGGTGTCCAATAGCCAATAACAATAGTTTGATATCACAGGGAAAAAAAAAACAAAAGAAAACTTCAAAATTAAGAAGAATTCATTCTTGCTTTCCATTAATTTTAATATTCACCTCTAGTACTAATGGGCTATCTTCATCATGCACCAACTACCATAACCCATGTTTTTAGGAGGCCCTTAAGACACCAGTTGTATTTTAAAGACTACTCTATTTAAAGAACCTCACAATCTTATTTTTATAATTCTTTATATGAGCGTTTTGTTTAGATCTTTTCAAATTTTGTGGGTCCATAAATTTTTAGATGATATATTTAATAAAATAAAATATGTAATATATAAATAAATAATTTATAATGAAGGACAAATGTGTCATTTGTTGAAAAATAAGAGGGTTTTATGGTCCATCCTAATAAGAATGATTTGTTGATGTATGATAGATATATGATTGAACAAGTGAGAATCATCTAAGAAGGACAAGTGGAGAAAGCTCAAAGCAGGTCACTTAAGCCACTGGCCTTGTCATTTACACCGCTAGCTGGCCACAGAATTGTCTGATGAGATTTAGGCCGCCAGTTTATGTATTTAGGCTGCCAGCTTATGTATTTAGGCCATCAGCCTATGTATCAGCATATAAACACGGGATTTGAAAGGTTTCCAAGTTTTCTTTATAACCCTAGCATATTCCTTCTTCTCCAAAGCCATTCCTGAGCAATAGAAAAATCCTAAAAGCCTCTATAATTGTGATATTTGCATCAAGGAAGATCAAGATTCAAGAATTAGGTAAGATTAATCTTTTTCAATTCTTTAGTGATTTAAAGGAATGATCTCTTCCTAAAGTTTTCTTTTGGTTTCGAAGGGAGTTAGTTTGGAGAAGTTTTTGAGAAAATCCCAAGTTTATTATTAGAGATTTGTTGTTCTGAAATCAACGAGAAAGAAGAATCAAGAAATAGGTAAGTTGATCCCTTTTAATCTTTTTGGTGATTTGAAAGGATGATCCTTTTTGAATTGCTTGATTGCTTTTGAAGGGAGTCTTAGTTTTTGGAGGAGTTTTTTGAGAAATCCCGTTCTTTTGGAGACTCTATAATTTTTACAACAAAGGAGAAAGGTGTGTATAAACCTAAGGTTTGTAGTTTTTTTTTCAGTTTAGGCTTTAGATGATGATAGGGGTATGCTTATCTTGTGAAAATAAGTTTGAAATGGCTTTCTTTATGTGATCAGGTGATTTTGGTGAAGTTAGGGTTTATGTTCCTAAAGATATTTCAGTTATGACCTTACCTTACTTGTTGTTTGTGATTATAGGCTAAGTAATTGTAAATTGACATAATACTATCTGGCTTTAATTGATTTTGCTGCTTGTCTTTGGTTGGGTCTAGTAGATCAAGAGTGTTGTTGCTACTAAGACGACGCCCTGATGATCTGTGTGTCGTTGTCCCGAGTTGAGTCATGCACAAAGATGATTCTAGTAGTTTAAAAGTGATATGAGTATGGTACCCAGGGTGTGAGGGGAGTACCCAACACCAATATATACGTATCAAAGTACTTTGTATATAAACTTGCTTTCATGGAGTCATGAGTTATTCCAGGTTTAAGACTAATGGCAAATGATTCTAAACTGTGTTGCTTGCTTGGCTAATAAAAAATAATAACCTATGGCTATTATATATGTTATTACGTTACATGTCAAAATTATATGATGCTTGGTCATGTGCATTTGTTTGTGGTATAGTATACTAAGCTTTTAGCTCACTCTTTTATTTTTTAGGAACATGTGATGATCTTGTAGTATTTGATTTAATTAGATAAGATATTTATGTGGACTATGGGGATGAAAATATTGGATCCAACTTTCCTACTGATTTATAGATACTTTGGATTGGAGAAAATTAGAGTTGAAGACTATATTCATATTTTAAATGGTTTATGATTTTGAAATATTTTATGAGACTTTTCTTATGTTGTTTTAAGTTTAAACTAGGTTGGCTTTTAGTTTATGTCAACTAAGTTGTTCAGAAGTTTTGCTATTATGAGATGTTTTTAAACAGGTACTCTTACATGTGAGAGATTGATGTTATATGGTTTATCATTGTGGATTAGTGGAATAATAGCCTTAGCGTGTCTATCTCAAGTGAAGGCACATGGTGGGTCGATAACGCCTTCAGTTTAGGACGTTACAAAAAATATAAAACGAAATCAAGGTCCTTGCTCTATAAAGTTCTTAGTAGAGATCCAAAAAAGTTGAAAAATATATCTCATTGTTTTTTATATAGAAACTAGTATTCGGAACCCCAATACCAATGCCCAACCTATTTGTTTCGTCATATTCAGATTATTTTGACATCCTCTTTTTATCGTTTTCAAACAAATATTTATCAAAAAACAGACTCCAATGAAAAACTAATAATTTACTCATAAACAGATCAAATAGATACAATACAAATATGATACATATAAGTTGATGATACAGATTTGATATAGATCTGACACAGAAAAAATCCAATAATCTAAACAAATATGACACTTTTACAACCTAAATTATAGCAAAATTAAATTAATAAATACGAAAAAAAGATGGAAACCAATTAAACTTGCAAGTTACAACTTGATTTGATACATGAACCGTGAACACCTTAGGCCGAGAGGACAAGAAAACATTTTCAATAAATAATATGAGTTATATGTATGTATATATAGAAAGTAGCTACTAATTATATCTTAAAATATGAATGAGATGGTAAGTAATTTTTATAATAATTATTACCCATACTGCTATTATATTTATTAATGGTTACACGTCACTTGTACTATATTATGCATAACAAATCATACAAATCGGAGCCTTGGTCGAAAGCACAAGCGCGACACAATTAGCCAGATGCATGTTAAGAAAAACCAACCAAACCGTACCCAATCTCTCTCACAACTTCGGTTAGTCCGGTGGGAGACGTTATGCGGGTCCCGCTAACCCCAAGTATTTGACCTCCGCCGTCCATTTTACGCTAATCGTGTTCGTGTATATGATCCCTAGTCCGTATCAATCTCCAAATCAATCATCACTCACCACGGTTTTGAGTTGACTCACTTCGCACCTTCATACTGCTACCATTAATCATTGTGTATCCAAACTCACAAACGAATCGAAAAACTGAACGTTTCATCCAACACTTGACTGGAATAATTCTGTAACCTAACCTACTTGTGCAATCCGTTCCTATTCTAATGTTCTCTTTCACAAAGGTAAGTAATTTATGCAGAATTCAAAACTTATTTAATCTTAGATATTGCTTTAACTTGATGAAAAAGCACCGATTTTATAAGTTCTTGATGTAGCTTGATTAGTTTCCATTAATAATCTGTTGTGTCTCTTTTAGTTATACTTGGCGGATATTTTGACAATTGGAAGCTTTGTGGCAAATTGTTTCATTTTCAGTGTTGGAAGTTCCGGGATAAACTTTTTTAACACCTGTACTTTCGTGATTTTAGTGGCGTTTGTAAAAATCAGTTTATTACTGAATTACAAACACAGTGTAATTACCTATATATTTTTGGGATATAGAAGAGTAAAGGTTGTAATATCTGTCTAATTGTGATTGATTCATCCGGAAGGAGCTTGACAGCTTGTTCACTGTCCCTCGGATAGTCGTCAAGAACATGTTGTCATGTAGGAGTTAAGATTCAAAAACTGGGTGGAGACAACATTTAGGATGAGGGAAACTTCAATGGCATGTCTATTTATGCATGGATTATTACTAAAATTACAGGGTGCGCAAATTGATCCTAGATTGTTGCCATGCCTTTGTTATAGAAGTTGATTCTGAAGATTCTTGTTGTGTTGTGGTGTTAATAGAGGGGGGGATTCACTGGCATTGAGTTCCTAGTCTGTTTAGGAGTTTGGATAGTTTGCAGTAGCCTTGAGTTAGGGGAACATGCCTAATAGTGTGCAAAGAAATGGCTGTAGAACACTTTCGAAGTTTGCAGACATGCTCTTTAAGCCTCTTTGTTCCATTGACTGAAGCAAACTTCTGGAGAAGTGCACAATTCTTATGTACTATTGTGCTGTTTTTGTAATTTATGCAGAAGGATTTGGCCTGGTCTCATACCCTTTTCTTTTTTTCCACTGCTTTTATGAAATGCAGGTTTAAACATGTATCATGCAGAAAAATTTTCAAATGCAAGCTTGATGTCACAAAAAGCCCAAGGTCCAGATCAATTTGCAAGTGTAGAGTCTTTGAGTGGATCAGCTGTCAAGGGTTCAGCATCTACTGGTGGCCCTGGGAAGCAGCGCTTGCGCTGGACTGCTGATCTTCATGATCGTTTTGTTGATGCCATTACTCAGCTTGGTGGACCAGATAGTGAGTAGTTAGCTTACCAAAATATGAGAATTTCCCATAGTACTGCATGTTGGCATAGAGAAGCTAGGTTTATATTTTTCATGCTGTATTTTGCCTGGAACCATAGTTTCTTCAAATGCTTTATTTTCTCAGATATGCTCAGCGCTTCTTTAGTCTATCCTAAGCAGGCAAAATAGATCCTGTCATCTTCACTACAATAGTAAGCCTATAATGCATGGGAACCATACTTCTACCGCCTTCCTCAATAGTGTTTCAGGTTTCCTCTGGAAGGCCTTTTTTTCCCTCTATCCGTTTCTCATCTTGTAGAATTCTATAAGGTTGTTAATTGAGGACAGGATTTTCCAAATGCCACGAAGCACCTCACAGCCCTATTAAATTGCCAAGCTCACAGGTGACCTGTAGAGCTTCATTATGTTTTAAACCCTTCCTATGAAATTTCTAGCAAGTTCAAAACTTATTTATGGATTTAATGATACCAAGGTTCTTAACCTTGTGTCATGTTGCACAGGGCTGGATATCAGGTAAGAGGCAAGTTATTATATACACAGTCTATGCCTACAAAATGGCTGCAAGCTATGAGTGGTCTGTAATTTCAAAGCTTTTCCACCTCTGAGTCTATGTATTCTTTTTTTTTTTGGGTATATATTTCTTGAAACAGGGCTTGGATTTTAAAAAAAATGAAAAATAAAAAACTACATCCATCCCCAAGAAAAAGCCATTGGTAACTTTGATGTGGCACCCAAATGTCACATGTCATCCATATATCATGCCACGTCAAAACTTTTCAGTTAAACTTCAATGAAATAATTGACATGGCATGCCATGTGGGATGACACTCAGTAGTGTTTGGGTATTATGTCAGCAATTTTTATGGCTTTTCTAATGGAAAGTGATAGAGACCCTTTACAATTCATATGTGGATACATAGACCCTCCAAAAAAAGGGAGGGGGGGTTGGGGTGGGTGGTGGGTGTGTGTGTGGGGGGTTTGGGGTGGTTGGGGTTGTGGGAGGGGAGAGAAGAGAGACATAGATGCCGAAACAGAAGGCAGCAGATACATAGACCCTTCTAGTGCATCTTTTTCCCTTTTATGGACTAGAACTTAAGTTGTTCTGCCTGGGAAAATGACACAATAAAGCTTTTTTTTTTGGAGATTTGGATCATATGACCTCAACTTGAGAAGATATATGTTATGATTTGAACTATTATCCAGTTTAGCAGATTCAACATTGTCATTGTTTATGTTGGATGGTGTAGCAATTATTTTCCTGGCATGGAAATTCAATGCAAGCTTTATATATTTTGTTGATTTTGCATCAGGGGCCACTCCAAAAGGAGTTTTAAGGGTAATGGGTGTGCCTGGTCTTACAATATATCATGTAAAAAGCCACTTGCAGGTATGAAAGGTTCCTGAATTGTCAATTTTATTGTTATGGTTTGTGGCTACACTCATGTTTATGACTGAGCCCTTATTCTGTCCTTCAATTTATATAGAAATATCGTCTTGCAAAATACCTTCCAGATTCTCCAGCAGATGGTAAGTTTCTCATTGCTCATACCAAGTGTGCATTCAAAAGAACACGGTCTTATTTAGATTGAAATACCATGTCATGAAATTGAATAATTACATGTTTCAGGAACTCCAGATGATAAAAAAGCTTCCAAAGATGGCCCCTCCGATACTGATCCATCTTCAGGGTATTTTTTAGCACGCCCATAATTGTACATTTTTTAACTCTCAGCATATTGAATTTTCTGCCATAGCCTATTTCTCAATTAAATAGAAACACGATTGGTTGTTTTTTTCATAGCATCTAAGTATATGCCATTTGCAGAGGAGTGCAAATCAATGAGGCACTGAGGATGCAGATGGAAGTGCAAAAGCGTCTACATGAACAGCTTGAGGTATGAAGAGTACCTTCTTTTTTCCATTAATTGCTTGAAGAGGGACAGTGCTTCTAACAATGGCCATATTTATTTTCTGAGTTAGCTGGTTGATTTGCACTATTAATCAACTAGAATATAGTAATCTAGGTTGTCCCTCTGTCCTGGTTTGTTTATGTGTATGTGCGCACGTGTGGGTTCTTTCTATCTCTATCGCTCTCTCTCTCTCTCTCTCTGTTTGCCTAACCTTTGTTGTTAGTTGAAATTGAGAAATAACTAAATCAGCTAAGGATTCCCAACAGATTGGCCTAATGTTTAGGCCCATAACTTCCATGACAAATTAATTGAGTGGCTAGATTAAAATCACACTTAGGCCATCTGTTAGGCCAGCTATACAGCACAAGCTGGGCGAAAGAAAGATAAAGATTTTAGAGGATATTTCATGTTATCAGAGGTCAATGGTCTAGTTAGTTAACCTCCGTTGACAAAAATCCATTGAAGGAAAATGTTTAGACATTGGGACTGCCTTTAATATTGACATTCTTTATTTCTCATCATTTCTATAATATATTGTTTGCTGGCGAAGTCTTTAGAGTTCAAATGATAAATAGATAGTCAACTATTTTGCGCATCCTTGACAGGTGCAGCAACAGTTACAGATGAGAATCGAAGCTCAAGGAAAGTACTTGCAGAAGATCATTGAGGAACAGCAGAAGTTAGGAGGCACTCTTCAATCAAATGAGAACTCACCATCCGCTGAGGAGGCCCTCAAGCAACAGACAGAGAACTCTTCTGGATCCCCTGCTGGGCCTTCAACTCCAAAAAAGAAACAAAGGGTGGAAATGGACTAATTGGCTATGTGCCTTCCCCCTGGTTCAAAAGTCAAAATCAATTGTTCAATCCAGGAGATGGAGAAAGTATGCACAGAAGTGGCAGTGGCTTGGATATGGAATCGGCTTAAGATGGAGTGTAAAGAGCATGAAAAAGGGGCTCGAACTTACTTTACTAAGTTCAAGTCCAGCAGCCACAACTAGAGATATGAGAAGTTTGAGCGGCATTCACAAATGCTGCACTGTAAAGTTAAAACAAGCCTTAATTCATTTGTCAATACATAATAGAATTAGAGTCTTGTCTGTCATAAACAGGAATGTATCATGAATAGTCATTGATGTTATTTGTAAGGAGTTCATGGGAAAAATCTTTATAATTTTGTTTCTTATGTTACTTGAGTGAAATCTGACTAAAATATATTATCTTTACTGCTTTATTGATATATAATGTATATATTCAGTATCCTGTATCACCGTCATCTTCTTACAAAATAGGACACCATTGTTTTAACTTTTAAGACATAGAGCCAATGAAGATCCTCTGTGTTTGATTAAAAATTGCCAAGAACCATATCGGTTTCCGTTTGACCATGAGATCATATATCAGAAACCAGGAAATAAAATTTTTCTAAGCTATCTCATCTTACATCAAAAAAGCCGAAAACATCAAATCCCCATTCTTGATAGAAAGATCATAGATTATAGCTGTCTAGGATACTTGGCTTGTCTCATCCTAAACTGAGACGAGTACGTGTGAAAAGACTACTGAAAATTTTATCCACCATTCCCTTAGAGCACTTCATCGTGTCACTAGCGTCTTTCAGCATCTCCTTTATTGCACCACGACAATATGAAAAATATGACACCGCAAAACGACAATATAAAAAATATATAGCACTAAGTTCGAACTCAACTTGAATAAAAAACTCGAACTGAATTCAAACTCTTATTTTTAAACTCAAACTCGACTTGATTCAGTACTCAATAAGCTCAAACTCGACTCGATTAGGCTCAATTATTCTTTTAAATATTGATTTAATTATAAAGAGTATTTAATGTTTGATAAGTTTCAACTCAACTCAACTCAACTCTATTTAGTACTCCATTAAGCTCACAAACTTATCAAGCCGAGTATTTTAAAACTCAAATTCGAGCTCGACTCGATTATAAACAAGTTGAATTTGAATTTTCACCGAGTCAAACTCGAATAACTTGTAAGCCGTCTTAACTCACTGACAGTCCTACTGCAAATAGTGGGTCCATAAATAGACTTTTTTTTTTTTTGGCCGGTGGTCCATAAATGGACTTGACGTTATTTTTGTCCAAAATGGACGTAATTTAACTAGAGCCATGGGAGGGAAGGGAAGGGAAGGATGAGGGGGATAATAAATGGACATTTTAGGGTACAAGTGTAGCTGCAGTTTCAATTAGTAAACAACAATGACTTAACAGTAATATATGAGTGACTGCACAAGTCGGGTTACTAGTTAATGTACATACAGAGAAAGACCAAGAACATTCAGCATCAGCATGAGGAATCGCGAAAAAGCTCCAAAAGTTCCACAAAGTTCTTTAGCATGGCCTTTCATCGATAGGGAGTTAAATTGAACAATGCTCTAGGTTGGCAGCATCAGTATGCGTGATCCACAACACAAGAAAATTTGATGCTACGTCAGAATGGTGCTGAGCTTGTTCTGCGAAGCTGTTTTTTCTGCTCGGGAGATGGTACACATGGCAATACTCTCTCAACGTCCTGCAGCCATTAGCCAAGAGTGAAATGGATGTCAAAGCTCAAGAAAGATGATAAATACAGCTACTGGATTGTAGAAACCAGTGATTTATTTCATGGGTTCCCAAGAGAATGGACAAAAACTGGAGCGTGAAGCAAGATTCCCATCAAAAGCACAAACTGCTCACCCAAAGGATAAAAGGCATTGCTAAAAGGGTAATGGCCTCTAGGGATATTCGCAGAAAGTATAGGCTTCATATACACAGACGTTGCATGTTGAAGCAAGAGATGAATGGATGCAGACAACTTTCAGAAAATAAGATCTCTCTGCAGGTGCAAGTAAACTGAAATGGATGCAGACAACTTTCAGAAAATAAGATCACTCTGCAGGTGCAAGTAAACTGAAACCATGTTCACTTGATGGAAAACATTAAACAGACTAGAAATTTGATTAATCCTCCCTTCAGAAGGCATCCTCCCACTTAAAAAGTTCCATCCAAGGAGGCTTAGGCCATATGAGCAATGCATGGCAAAACAAATTTCACTAAATCTTTGACCTCTTGTATGTTTGAAAAATTAATCTGATAGATCAGGAAAGAAAAACATGTCCATCTGACTATATCGGTTTGTTAAAAGATCATCTCCAAGTTTTATCAAGTAGCAGGATTAAGGGTTAACAAAATAGGTGATGGCCATTGCACAGATTGCAATCCTTGGTTATAAGGGGAAAAACAAGACAATTCACTAGCATCTCCTTTTTCATTGTGGTCTTTGCGCATGCACATTGCAACACCCCAGAGTGCAAGAGTTGAGATATAATGCTTTCAAATATAATGCCATTGTTTTCTGATGCCTATGTCAATTTGATAGATTTTTTAATACTTCCTCTTTTTTACACTTCCACCATTTTTTATAATTATAAAAAAATATCTCATCCTACCTAAAAATGTGTGTGTGTGCACACGCACATGCACATTATTATTGTGGAAACTCAATATTGTGGGCTCATTAATGCTATTACACTTGAGAGATTCATAGCATTCTTTTTATTCCCTGGTTAGGGAAACCATGGATGCTATTAATAAACTATTACGCTCATGGTAGTCTTGTAATTTTATATTTACATTATATAATAAACTATTGTGCTAGGGTGTAATTAACCTGATCACATTATTCTAATCAAAATTAACATTATAACACAGCATGGTTCACTCAAAGACCACCCTACTACCAACAACACCATCATTCTAGGCGGGATCCACTCCAGGAAGTGAACAGAACCCTAACTACCTCCATGAAACCTTAGCAGCCACCAAAACCAACCAATCTAAATCCTAGCCGCCACTACAAAACACCACCACCACATGGTGCTGCCACCACAACTACAAACCCATTTTAAGTGGTTTCCACGACATTCTAGTCACTACACAATGACACCATAATCACAACCATCTATCTAACCAAGCCACAAACAATCTCCATTTGCTGGTCTCATATTAGTTTGACTAGAGAAAAACCAGTTATTTCGTCTATGGATCCTAATGCCAAGCTCTTGCCTAATGGAGGAAAAATTCTAGATGGTCTAGAGAAATACACAAGGTTGGATGATAAGCTCAATTATCTCATCCTCACACATCTTGATATATCATTTGCAATCAATATAGTGAGTCATTTCATGAGCTCACTTCCATATTATTTCAAAGGATCTCCAAGTCAAGTATTTTGTATAAATATCATGGGAATCTACATGTTGTTGGATATGCAAATGCCAGTTAGGAAGGTTCACCATTAAACATGAGGTCGGCTGGGGAATATTGTGTGTTTGTTAGTGATAATCTTGTGTCATGGAAGAGTAAGAAGCAAACAATAGTAGCGAGATTGAGTTTAGAATTTGAGTATAAAGCAATGACATCTATAACTTATTAATTGTTTTGGTTTTAAAATTTGTTACATGATCTTAGATTTCCACAATCACAACCAATGAAACTAATTTGCGATAACCAAGCAACTGTCACATAGCATCAAACCTAGTGTTTCATAAATGTATAAAGCACATTGAAATTGATTGTCACTTTATACATGAAAATTTGTTAAATAAGAAAATTGATGCAACCTATGAGAGATCAGAAGACGATCTTGCAATGTTACATACTAAATCACTTCATGGAATCACATCAATCAATATGTTATAAGCCAAGAACATATGATATATATACACGCTCTAGTTTGAGGGAGAGTGTTAAGAGTATGTAAGGGCAGTCTTATAATTTTTCACTTACATTATCTAATAAACTATTATGTTAAGGAGCTATTAGCTTGAACATATTATTCCAATCAAAATTAACAATTACACAAACAAGAGAGTGAGAGTGAGTGAGATGTGGCATAGCATAATGTGTGATGATTTCACACTAATGGAATCGTTCTCACAGCCCTCTAGCTGCTAAATTTTTTTTTTTTTTCAATTTTTTTTGTAAGAATTTTCACATCGAGTTGACAAAATTTACTTTTTTTTTTTTTTTTAATTGATTATGTTTTAACCTTTACCATTTTTTTAGGAGTTTGTCTTCCGCATCCTCATGGCAAAGCAAATTCAATTGAGGATCAACATCCAACTATGAGGTGAGTACATGCATGCCCACAGATATTCATCCTTTCCTCCCCTTCTGTGTGTATGTTTGTGTCTTGTGGTTTTGAAGGGAGGGGCATGGGGGGTTTTTAAGGGTGTAAACCGACAACTATTCATAACTGAGGCTAGTACAATCCTATAAGCTGACTTAATATATGCATGAATTTAGGAAGTTGGTTACAAAGGAAACTCATAGGTTAAACCTACACCATTGTTAGTAAAACTAGTATCACCATAAACCCATATTTATGAAATATGATCAACAATGAAAAAATTAGCACAGGTCAGTAGAGCATGGTCGTTTCATTCAAAAGATTGCTATCATTATCATGGGCAGTTAAAAGATGGAAAAGGGATTTGGTGTAGAAGAGCTCCCGAGATATTTTGCTTCATTTTGCTTGCAATACAAACATAATCATTTGGCAGGTCCTCCTTCATAGTTCACAGGAGAGTAAAGCATGCACCATAAGCCAATAACAGTCCCACATGTGGGAGAAGCAAATCCACTTAAACATCCCCTCAAGAAAAGGAATTGAATTTTGGGTGCATACAATGTATTAGAAAGCATGTCAAGAATTATAACATTTTTTTGGCCAAGAAAAAAGGAAAAAAGAACTATAACATTTGCTTGTTACTTTGAGATATAATAGCTGTAAATTACAGGTTACTCATATATATATGTTAAAGTGAATCAGGAGTTTTAACCTTTAGCAGTAACTTCAAGACAAACAATTCAAGAAAAAGGCAACAACTTCTATCAACTTTCTTTCAAAAATGTGATTTATAAAATGACAAGAAAAACATGGAATCCATCAATACATTTACCTAATGGAGAATAGGGAAAAACCATGAGTAGAGGTGGATGCTGATTAAAAAGATGTTTCTTGTTGCTAATTCTGATTCACAGAATGTTAGTCCATATAAAAGTCAGACACTCCCATGGTATCTCACTTATACTTGAGAGAAAAAGCTTCTCATTTGCTTATTTTTGTTTACATCCACAACATTATGCTTCCTCACATAAAGGTCACGAGCACCAAGACAATCAAGTATAGAATCCCCAAATTAGCTAGAGATGGTGAGACCTACCCTCTCACTTCTGAGGCGTGCATTCTCCTCCTCTAAACGAGACACTTTGTTCTCCAGCTCATTTGTATATGCCTGCAGTAGTGACCTCTTTTAGAATAATAGCAGGAAAGGGGAGGAAAATAGAGTCTAACAAATTTTCTAATCCCAGAATGCGTAACAATATAACTGGAACCTGTTTCCGTGCTCTTGATCGGGCTGCAGATTCCCTGTTCTTGATCATCCTCTTCTGCCTCCTCTCAACTGTTTTTTCAACCACATCTCCTGGTGCAACCCTTTTCCGCCCAGGTGTCTGTGTATCTGACAATGTGCCCATCAATGAAGATGGTGATACAGTCACATGCATTTCAGGGTACACCGGTTCTAACATCGGACCACCACCTATAGCCACAGGCTGCTGTACGGTGTGATGACTTGGCATGAAAACATTCATGACATTCTGCTGTTGTTGCTGAACTGAAGGGAGCTGATAAGGCATCCACTGGACATGCGGCGGTGCAGTTTGTGGAGCAGCAGTAGCTGCTTCCATCCCTACAACAATGCCACCATTCGGATTGACCTGAGAAGATTCAGTCACCACCCCAGCCTTAACTAAGAAATCCTCAAGTGTCATTTCGCCGAAAGTCGGATTTCTTTCTTGATTATCCCCCTCATGGTAATTACTATTCTCACTGGCATGAAGATTACTTCTTTTATTCCCTAGTTGGATATCTTTCCAAACCTCATCGACAGTCTTCTTACTAAGATCCCTAGAGAGAGTAAAACTAGGCTGCCTCGGCAGCAAACTATGCTCCCCGGGTTCCGAGGGGACCCCTATGTGGTCGATACCCAAATTTGGGCCTTGATTATTAGCTTCCGCACTTAGCACACTCTTGAGAAGCTCATCTAAGTTCATGCTACCAAGTGGTTTCCCTACTCCACCAAGCTGGTGCTGGACCTCATCAAGGGTCAAGCCATATAGTGAACCTTGCCTAGATAAAGATTGGGATCTATTTCCATGAATAGCACCACCACCTTGAGACCCCATTATTTTTGTTTGCTCTTTTTGGCTACCTGTGAACCCAACTAGGCTACTGCTATTTTCGGATACCCGAAAAATCACTGAGAACCAGACATGAACTTATCCTAGGATCTTAATCTATGACACACCTCAATAACGCAGTAAACTTTATTCTCAATCTCGGCTATCCTTTATAGTGAATACAAACAATACATAGAACAATAGTCTCATTATTATTATTATCATTTATATATATAAGGAAGTTGTGAATAGAAAAACCTTGGTGGAAGAAAATGATCCAGAAAATTTTCTTTTAATAATTAAAAGACTCAAACTTTTAGCTTATTTGTAGTGCAAAGCATCTTGGGATGATCATGCATGCTAGTTTTATGTTTGGCTTCTTGAGAAAATAATAAGAAAAACCCAAAATTTGTGCTCGAAAACCCAGGAGGAAATGAAGCAGAAGAAACTAAAAAACACAGGACCCACAAGTTTCAGAAGAATATTGAGGAAGAATAAGAACAAAAGTCCTAATTATCTCACTAAAAGCATATAAGAAAATCTTAAATCTAAATTAAAAATGGTGCTGAGTTGGAGCATAAATATTGAAAGAGCTGACGAAGAAGAAGAAGAAGAGGAGGAGGAGGAGGAGGAGGATGAAAACATTGAAGCCCGGAAGAGAAAGTAATAATAATATGATTACTAGCAATAATAATAATTAAGGAAATTAGTCGGAGGTTAAAAAAAAGGGGTAAATTACACGATAAAATTACTGAGGTAAATTTATGTAAGTTTCTAACATTTCAAGTGAGCCAAAATATTTGAAAAAAATATGTCAATTGTGATATTTGTTCACATATATTAATAGAAAAATATTTAATTAAGAAAAGTAGTGGGAGGTGAAAAAAAAGATAAATTACAAAATTCTTGAGAATAAGTTTATTTGAGATTTAATTTAATATTTTAAATGATTAAAAAAAGTCTTAATATTTAAAAAAATTGTTAATTAAAGTTTTTATTTGATACATGTTAATAGTATAAATATTTAGTTAAAACTTAAATGATCGGTAATATTATGATATGTATTAATAAAGATCTTAATTAACTTATTTTTTTAAATATTAAATTTTTTCTAAATCATTCGATATATTAATTCAAATGAACTTATTTTTCAAGAGAGTAGTCCTTACAGTAATTTACGTTAAAACAAAATAACAAAATCTATCGGTTTAGTCTTTACGAGGGTATTTTGTCTACTTGCAAATTATTAGGATAAGCCATGGATCGGATCTGAATCTAAAAAACTAAAGTTCACACGTTTTTTCTTTTGGCTGTGAAACTGGCAAACTATTTCTTTACCCACCGGAGAAAAAAATAAATGAATAAATAAAAAAAAATAGTACCTACCTTCCATGCCCTACGCCTTTGGTTTATAATTTATTTATTATAAGGGGTTTTTTTTTTTTTTTTTTTTTGGTTTCCAAATTCATTCATGTCTTGGCGTTGGCTTGCTTTTTAAGCTTAAAGACATCCTAGGTTGCTGGCCAATAGCAATTATCTCAAGTTTAGTGATGATTAAAGATAACATAATTGCTGTTGCAAGGAGTGGGTGGAGGGACATGTCATTTCTAGATCGTTATTAACTTTTGTCCAAGACCTTATGCCACCATCAAGAATTGTTATTATTATTATTATTATTCCACTCCTTTAAAATATTATCAAAACAATTGAATAAAATTAAGCTGACGACCCTTATAAAATCCCTTCAAGTTGATTCACCAAAGACGGATCACAAATTACTATTCATAAATATTAATTTAAAAGGAAAAACATTTTCATGATTTCTTCTTGAAGATTTGCATCTTTTATGTTTGTTTGAATGGCTAGCTATAACATACAAAATGGAAAAGGGCAAAAAAAAAAAAAAAGACTTTAAATAGGTAGAATTGGGAGGAAATTGATGGTTGGAAAGAAAAAATATTAAGGAAAGCGAATAAAAATAATATTTATGCTATTTATTTTCTTTGTAAATTAGGAAGAATTAGGTTAATAATATTATAAATGCTAAATTATCTATGATAAGCTATACATAAATGACATATATATCTGATACTTTATTTTTTGCCATAATTTGAGAAATACTTTAAGTTGATAAAAATTATGTCTTTTTTTTTTAAATTTTTCCTGTTCCATAGCTCCAAAACCCCCGACATTTAAAAAAAAAAAAGTAAAATTTTCCCTTACATCCTCTTAATCAAATAAAAAATAAAACTTTTATCGAGCATCACGCCACTTCCAACAGTTTTCACTAACTTTTTTTTTTTCATTTTTTAGCAAAATATATTTTTAGTTGTTACTATTTACCTATTTTTCTTTTTAATGTTTAGCATTTTTAAAACCTCATAAAAGAAAGATTTCTGTCCACCAATATTTTCAAAACCCTTTTAGACATATATTAGCTTTTGTTTGTCGTTAGACTGCGTGCCAAGGTAGTTAGGATATTTACAATTTTGTCCAATCTTTTTTTCTTTCCTTTTAATATAGAGAAAATATCAAATCCATGCTTGAATCGAACAAAAAAATTCAATTTGATGCCTAATTTTTGAAATGATCAATTTAATATCCAATCAAATTTTTGTGATTATTTTTATTATATCACTAACATCGTCTTGACGTAAAAGAAATAGCTTATAATGCTAGATAATAATAGGAGAAGTAGTAAAAATTAAATGATAACCCGTCTTTTCCATCTCACCACCTTACAACGAGGATGAACAATGTAAAACATTGTTGGTGCTAAAACAAGGATGTATGGGGGTTGGAAAATATGCTCACGTGTTTAAGGTCGTGTTTGATTCGTTGGTTTCTGGTTGTTTTAGCGTCTTTTATTATTATTTTTTTTTTGCTGTTTTTAAACAGACTATTTATTAAGAAACATATAAAGATGAAAAGTTATTGTTTTCAATCATAAATAAGTCAAGTAGATGAAGTATAAATCAGATATAGATATAGATCAGATACAGATACAAATGAAAATCAAATAATCTAAACAAACCCTAAGACTCTCATCAAATGATATGAATTGAATGAAGCGCCTATATGTATTACCACTGGATTTGTAAGTGCCTTGAACTACGACATCGCTAAGTGTGTTGATTGTCAAAGTTTTCAGACATTGGAGGAAGCCATCCGAGATGCCTCATTGAAAGAATTATTGATTTTAGCTTTCAAACTAGCAAAGAAGAAAAAAAATGGTACAAGCCTCAGTGACAAATGTCTTGCTAGAGGATTGTACTAAGCAGAGTTGTTTTATTGAAGAACGTCGCAATTATATTCTTAAAGAGAATCAATAGGTTGATCATGCGAAGCAAATGGATATTGCTAGTTGTGTAACATTAATGATGAGGAATTTGAATAAGAGCTTTTAGAGTCATCTATTGAGAATGAGGATAAGAACAAATACGTAGAAATAAGGAATTTTGCAATAAATCATTGTAGAGAAAAAATATGCAGAGGTTATAGAGGAAATAGTTGTGAAAGTTGAAGAGACTATAGAGAAAGAATTTGTGGAGGTATAGTGAATGTGGAAAGAGTACTATTATTGATAGTCCACATAGTGATTGCGATAGAATCTTGTTTAATGCTTTTGTACAGGGCAAGAAATTAATACACATGGGTAAAATTCATGGTTTTCTATTATATGGTGGGCTTGTCGTAGCAAGTCGATCACATGCGATAGGAGTGTTAGTCGAACCTAGAGAAGTCTTAAATTAATGACACACGTATAGATATTACAGAGAGAGGTATAGGAAGAGGCATAAACAAACCTAGTTTCTCGAGTGCGCGAGTATGACAAAAGATCAAAATTCGATCATTCTTGACTCGTTCTTCACTGATTGTAGGCCTCGATCTTTCTTGAAAACGTTTTAGTAGAGTTTCGATGTTACTCTTAATCTTAGCAATACGCCGAATTTTTCCAAATGAGAAGAGAAGCTTCTTATTTATAGATGTTGGATATAGATGCTAGCATTTGGATCATTCCTAAGAATCTAACTGTTAAAATTGAAGCCTTCTCTTCTTCAGTAATAGTCTGGGCTTGCAAATAGGCTTGAAAAGAGCCTGGAGGCTTTATAACATAAAAGAAGCCCATTAATCTTTTTTAAAATAGCCTATTTTCAATATAAAAAGGGCTTAAGACTTGTTTTAGCCAAATAAAGCTCAAATTAACTTAGGAAGATGTTTTTGGAGAATACTTTTCAAGTGCTAGGAAAAACCAAATTAAGCCGAGAGCGGAATAACCTAATCCGTTGATCCTTGCTCCGAGCCTGCTAAGTCGAACCTTCCTATGACATCCCTTATTGGGCATAGTTTTCTAAGCCCTATTGCTAATGAAAAAGACCGCTTATGGCACTAAATGGGGCTGCAAACCTAATTACCAAAATAACCCTCTATGTCTACCATAAAAAAAGTCATGTAATAAATATGTTACTTTCATATTTATTTATTTATTTATTTATTGTGTATCTAAGTTTTAAGATTTACATTGATAGAGGACATAATGAATGGAAGGAGTATAGGTTACATATGGCATTTCAAATATGGCAAAACTATTGCATCATTGATGTGTTCATCTTTTACATATTAATCTTTGATCTAAGAGGATACACTTTCTAAGATTCGATGGTGAATCTTCTCAAGTCCTAAGGTGATGATACGGATCAATTTTCGAGAAGAAGAAGATTTATTTTCTTTAGTTCTTTTATGAGAAAATTTTAATATTTTAAATAAGTTAGGTTATTTAATTATTTTTATGTTATTGATTTTCATTATTAGGTGTTAGGATTAATTTATAATTTATAAGTTATTATATATGAGTAGTCATATTTTTCTTTATGTTGACACGTATGCCCCTAGGGTTGTTAGGGGTTTAGTAAATAAGCATGTAAAAAGGAGAGATTTTTTATGATAGAAACATAAAAGAGAGTTTTTACTCTTCTTTTTTCAAACTTATCAATCTTTATAGAATTGTGACGTTCAACAATTATTTCTTGATCCAGTTGTGGTGATATAGTCTTATCAATTAGATAAAATTCCTTCTTCTTGTTTAAGTATAATCATGTGTCATGTCGACTATAATTAAACAATAGTTTGTATTAGTTATTGCTATGTCATATCCAATAATTTAATTTGTCCATATCGTTTATTTTATTTCTTTCGATCACTAAAAAACCTTAAAAGTTCGTAAAAAACTACAAAATATTAAAATTCCAAAAAAAAATCCAAATTTCATATTTTTCGAAGAATTCTACGTACAGATTGTATCCATATCATCTTGGTACTATAGCATTTTAAGCACATCATATTTTCGTATTAGAGCATTATAGGTACATTAGCATTATACCACGACCAACAATCCGCTACCAAGAAGTCATTATCATTAAAGGGATAGTTCTTTCCATCTCTAAGCTCTATAGTTAGGGTAACGATTCCTCAAGCTCAGATGGGTTGGCCATTAAATTTATACAAGTCATGGTTGTAGGGCTTTAACCTAACCTTCAAGACATGCTTCATCCTTTTGTATACATGGTTAGATAGGATGCCAATACTACTTCCTTTGTCTACCATAATCTTTTTGACCTTCCATCCACCAATTTAGGCTTGTATGATCAAAGCATCTTGGTGGGGCTTCGTAAGCAGAAATAACGAGTACATATTAGCTTTCACAAGGATGTTAGCTTTAATCAATTATGAGAAATATCTAAGCAATCAAGGCAAACACCAATCATACAAGAACATTATATAGAAATGATTACAAGGATAAGCTTTTAGCAACAAGACATGTACTCGATGATATATATTATGCAACAAGCCATTATCATAGAGTATGGTATGTATGCAGCAATGGCAATTATCAAAAGAAATTTAACCAGGAACGAATTTTAAAGTTGTTAGTTAAGTTATCCATTGTTACTAGGAGTGAGTGGGTACAGGGTGGTTAGGTATGATGCCTTACCCGTATCCACTCTGTAAGACAAAGGGTATTAATTCTTCTACCCAAAAATTACTGGTAGCGTTCCATACCTACCCTATACCTTCTAAAACTTATAGAGTATAAGGTACTCTACGAAACCTGTAAATTTTTTTATGAAACCTTTCATTTTTGTTTCCTTTCGTAAGTTTCAATTTTATAATAATATATACAATTGTATACAGTAAGTAAAATTACTTTATTTTCATGTATTTACAATAAACAGCTAGTGGAAAATAATTTAAAAAGTAATTTTTTAATATCACATGTTCTATAACATGGAAGATTTATTTATGTGTGAAGGTTGAAACTACAACTTTCTTTAAATGAAAGAAAAACAAAAGGGAAAATAACAAAAACTATAAAAGAATAAATATATTTATCAAAAATTCATTAAAAGAATTGTATTTTAGTTTAATTATCCTTAGATTCGTAAAATATTTTTTAATTTAAGTCATTAAGGGTAGTTAAAGGAATGTAGCATTGTTAAAAACTAAATAGTCAAGACAACTAAAAAGCATTACTACTTTAAATGATATTTATGTTAGCAAAAAAATTAGTAGAAATAAATAATGTTATTTTATTGTTAATAACTTAATAATATTTTGTCAAATTTTTATAGAGTAGGTACAAGGTACCTTGAAAGTCTAGTGCTGTCCAAAAAAACCAACTAAACCGTGAACCACATCGGACCGGACCGAATCGAACAGAAATTTTGGTTATTTTTTCTAATCGGTTCAGTTAATGGTTTGGTTCGGTTATAACATTTGGTTTGCAGTTCGGCTCATATATCGAACCAAACCGAACAATTCGAACCAAACCGGACTATATAATATATATATATATATTAAAAAAAATTAGGCATGCTTGTTTTATGTCATTATTGAGTCTCAAAGCCAACCCAAATCCTTACATCGTTTTTCCCTAAGTGAAAAGGCAATAAAATCCTTACTTCCTTTACATCCGTGTGTTTATGTAGTAAGCTTTTAAGTCATCAAACTCATACTACCTGCCATGCTTTCATTCTCTTGTTGACCATACATAGAAAACATTATGCTTTGGATAGACTTGTGACTAGGAATTTGGAATCAAAATCATGTAAGAATGAAAAAGACAATCTTATTGGTCCCGAAAAGATAACCAAAAGGGGGGATGAATTGGTTATAAAATTTACTTTTAAAAATTTTGAATAAATTTCACACCACTTGGTTATTCAACTAAAATGGCTTTGAAACTTTCTTAAAACAATAAACTTAACAAATAAAAACTTTGAACAATAATTTGGATCAAAATGATTTGCTTAACCTCACGAAAAATCAAATATCAATTCAAAACTTTTTACTCACAGAAACCTTCTAACTAACTCTTTGATTAAGAAAATATAAACGAGTTACTCTCTGATCAACCTTCTGAGCATATATCACAGTTATGAACAACAAATAAAATTGCACGAATTTAAAGAGAGATAAGGGAGTAGAGAGTGCAAAGTCGAATTATAGAGATTCCGCCTTAAGCGTCAATCCTTTTTTCCAGCTCCAAGCTAGAGTCCGGTATTCCACACTGGTTGTGTTCCTCTATCCAATCAAATCAATAAAGTTACAAGATGTTCTTGCCAATTCTCTTTGGGTACAATTTACTTAGCTTGATTCTCCTAATCAATCAATCTACTACGCCTACTTGTAACTCTCAACTCACACTAAATGTGTAAAATCAAATCAAAGGAATAAAAAATTAATTTTGCTCAAAAGTATTCGTTCAAAGAAATATAAAAGTAGAATGTGACAGTATTTCTCGTAAGGGAGCTTTAATCACTATTGCAATCTGATTATCACCTTCTTCTCCTTTTTTTTTCTTCTGACTTGTATTTTTATATATTAATCTTATTCAATCTAATGGCTAGAGAATCAACATTGGATAAACTTGGTCTTGGTCTTACGCATTCATCATCCCAAAATATCTGCTCGAGTTTATCCTTCGTTTCTCTCAATTTGAATTTTGAATTCTTGAAGTAATCTCAAAATCTCTGCTTCAAAAGATATCCAAATATCTAACAACTTGTATGTTTATCTTGTACCAAAAATTCAGACTTGAAATCATCCGTAGTTGAACAAATTTCTTCGTCTGGTACTGTTCATGCAACAAAAAGATTGTATTTTCCACAAATTTTGACTTTCTTGTATAAACAAATAATCATCAGACAAGTTCCTTGCATATTTCGATCATGTGTTCCATATCCCAAATAAAAACTTGAATAAACAATTGAAAATGGAGCCTTGTAAGTCATGTAGTTTTTCCTTGTTGTCAAAACAGAATTTTCTAAAAAAAATGAACTTTAATCCAACAAAATTTGAATCCCCATAGATATTGAACCAACTTTGTGGAACACATTGAGTATATTACCCAAATATACTCAACATTGCAGATGGGTCTTCAAAATATCAAATCCATAAAGAAAAATTCGAATCTAGAGCTCAATGTTCGTGTTTAGTAACTTTTTGAAAAAAGTTGCAAGTCACCTTCTGACGAACCTTCTGATAGTTTAAAAAGCCAGTGGAATACCTTCTGACAGCTCATTTGTTCTTGAAATCTTCTCCAAACACTTTCTAAAGTATTCTTTACATAGAGCCTCTTTTGAAATCATTCTTTTAAGTCATTATAAACCACTTTGATTATATTGAATCCTTGCACACTTAATGAATATCTTAGTAATTATTTGCTCCTTTTTGTTATCATCAAAATCATCATTTGAGAGAACCCAACAAATCTCAACCATCTTTTTTTTTTTTTGGCTGCCCCTATGATAACTTCAGCAACAAATTAAAGTAAAATTTAAAATTTAATATATATATTCAATGTCCAGATTCATAGCGCCCCAATGCTGTAGAAGAAGAGGACTTGCATTACCGCCATGGTCATCATCATCAATATTCATTCAATATATATAAAGCTTCTATTGTTTATTCTTTGATTTTGAGGCAGATGTGATACAGGTCTTCTGGTGGCTATTGCTCTTATATATTTTGCACATATTTGACAACTTGGAGATATAGCATATTAAAGTCACATTCTTTTAAAAATTTAAAAGAATAGATCATGCTCAGTTGATGCGATGATGGACAATAATTGAAGTCATATTTTAGAAAATCGTAAGAACTTGTTTAATAAAAGTTAAGAGATTGTTTTTTTTTTTTTAATTCATTCATAGAAACAGTTCGAACCGACAACCAAACTGTATTGAATCGTTTTATTTTCTATTAAAAAAAATTACTAACTAAACCGTATGGCCAGGTTCAGATTGAAAAAATAACCGAACCGTATTATTATGGTTTGGTTTGGTTCGAAAGGCAAACTGCACCGAACTGTACCGTACACATACCACCTGAAACATATACCCTATATTTAGTAGAGTACAAGTTTCAAGGTGGGTAGGGTATGGAAAGCACATACTCCTATCTTACCCTGTGGGAGTATTTTTTGGAAATTTTGTACTTGAAACCTACCCACTAACACTTAATACCCACCAGGTCTAGCAAGGTCTGAATGGGTGTCCTATACGACAGCTTTACTTGTTTGCCCTTAATAGTTACTGTCGCCACCTTCATCTTCTCGCGGTTAACCATTTATTCCACCTTCAATCAACCTCTACCTCCCCCTTCAAATTTTCCTTTTTGTTCTTAGTTTTTCTATTCTTTATCTTAATTTTTTGTATTTTAGTTTGCTTTTTTCTTTTTCTTTTTATATTGTAATTATAAATATCGGTTAATATTGAAAATTTATTTTTATCGTATTTTATTTTTTTCAATGTTCTTTTTTGAACTTAACAATGATAAATTAATTTCTCATTAGAATTAAACTAACTAAGAAGTTCAAATTTTGTTAGTTATTTTATTCCTTTTCAAGCGTACCTTTTTAACTTAAATTTCTTGAATTCCAACTACAACTCTAATAAGTAATTCATATATAGTTCTCTATATTTTTACTCATGAAAATATGATAAATACCCAAAAAATTATTATTAAGATTGCCTAGCCTACTTCACAAATTTCCCTACTATATAAGCTCTCCCTAACCCTCCTTTTGCCTTTTTCACTTTTGAATGTAATTTCAAAAACCTTAATTGTGTTTCAATTCTCTTAATTAGGACTAGATCTTTAACGTGATTATTTGTGTTTATTTTTGATAGGTACTTCTTGGATCAAATAATCAAGAAGTTTTTGCAAGTATGATTGACCTTCGAGCGGGTTAAGGGCTCCTCAAATGTTTAACTATTTTCTCATAAAGCATTTCGATGCTTTCCCTCCTTTTTCTCTTTGTATGTATATGTTGGTACATCCCACAATTGCAATTTTCTATTGATTTTTCCTATACTATAATAGAAATAAACTACTTAAACTGTTTGAATTACCTTTAGTTACAATCGAAACTATTCTTTAGCTTAAACATCTATAATGTAATAATCCTGCATCCATGTTGAAGGATTTCTTCCTTGTACTATTCTTGTTGTAACATTTTTCTCTCCCTCTTAAAACAAGACCTTGTCCTCAGGGTCGAAATGGGGATATAACTTCTTAAACTCGTCTAAACCCTCTAAAGAATTTTTTTCTAAAGATATACCTTGCCACTATATAAGTGCCAATGATAAGCCCTGGGCCATATGGATTTTACGTTATTTGAATGTTTATTATCTTTATACTATAAGTCCTTTCCTTTATCAAATTTATTATTAGACTTTTTACTTTGATGAAATATTTCGATGAATAAATTAGTTATTTCTTATGTCATTAAAGTATGTGACTTTAATAGTAAAACCATAAGGTAATAAATAACTTTATTTGAAACTATCCGTAATCATTCATTATATGGAATAATAATGAATTAAGACTAGTTTGTTGGCTAAATGATGATCATGTTTTGCTGATCATGGATATGAGATATCAATTCGGCACATATATACACGTAAGAGTACATTGTATTGGAACGACCAAATATGAGAGTACTATATGGATCAATATGATAAGTATTTTTCATTACAATATTGTTTTAGTCCTTGGACCTAATGGCATCATGGATTCCTACATAGCAAATTTCATGTTTTAATTCAATTCTCCATCAACATTTGATCTGGTGATTATAAAACTATACTTAGACATGGAATAAGCTATGTGGAGGAATGGGTGTGTTTGTGAAGAGAATTTGTTCCTCTCATTAATTTGAGAGAGATATCTTTTAGGCCCTCTGATGAGTAAGATTGAGAAATGCATGGCTTGACTCGAATGAATTGATAAGGAGTTATTAATGTCATTTGTTTAAGTTAGTCAGACTTTGGATTCAAGACATAAGTGATTAGATAATATAAGAGTATTAATCCACACTTTATGTTTAATCATAAGATATCACGTTACAAAGGGACTGAACAACTGATTATTTAATGGATAGAATCGAATTGTTGACCTTCACTTAATTTGGATAGGCATAATGTCTTGCTAAAAACCATGTGTTGGTCCCGAAAAGAATAACCAAGAGGGGGGTGAATTGGTTATTTAATAAAATTTAACCTTTTTAAAATTCAACCAAATTCACTCTACTTAGTTACTCAAATTAAATGGCTTCTAAAACTCTATTTTAAATATATTGATAAATTTCGAATAATATCAGACAAGATCAAGTTAAAAAAAAAAAACAATATGTTAATAAAAATTTATTTTGCTCCCAGTTACTCTCTGACTGATCTTCTGAGTTCAATGTTCTGAAGAACTTAAATTTCCAGTTACTCTCTGACTGGTCTTCTGAGTTTATAATGCAGCAAGAATAAACAATAAAATATGCACGAAATTAAAAAGATAAGGTAGAGAAGAGATTGCAAGATCGATTTATAGAGGTTCCGCCTCGAGCGTCAATCCTCTCTTCCAGCTCCAAGCCGGGGACCCGGTATTCCACACCGGTATGTTCCACTATTTCCAAAAGAAATGAGAATACAAGCTTGTTCTTCAACAAAGAACTTCAAACACTCTGCTCAGCCTATCTAGCTTCACTCAAGCTATTTACTGATCTACAGAGACTAAATGTAACTCTCACTTCTACACAACTTCATTCAAGATATACAATGCTTTGAAACAAAAGAATATACGTTTCTAAAATTTCAGCTCAAGGAAAATTTCGAATGACAGTAATTTTGCAAGAGATTCTCAAAGGCTTTTGATTATTCTCGTCTTTCTCACTCCACTGTCTTCATGTCTTCGAGATATTTAATTTAAATTCTCCTTCTTCTTCGGTTGAAAACGGTTAGAGAATTCGAATTCAAAAATTGGATAGATGATAATCTCCAGTAGTTCCTGATTTTGTGCTTGATATACTTCTGTGATTATCCAAATCTTATCTTGCTGTTGATAACGTTGATGTTTATCCATATCATTGTTTGACCATCTTGAAGATATACTTTCTCGTGAAATATCTTCTATAATCCCAAAAGAATAGGATCGAATCTTTCTTCTTGATCTGACTGTCAAACTTGATAACAAAACGAATTCTATAACATCATTGAATATAAACCCAAGCCATAAATAACAGACATAATCTGATCCTTGATTAATTTAATTTTTCTGTCATAAGCTTTTGAGATTTCATACGTTAAAAAAAAATCGAATCCCCTTGGATATAATAATCATCTTTGTGGACATTTGAATGTATTACCCAAATACACTCAACTTTGGAGCTGGGTCTTCAAAATAATAAATAATTTTGAAAGATTCGAACTGTGATCTTTTTGTGCGAATCCTGTTCTTGTTCCCAGTTTACCTTCTGAGTTACCTTCTGAGCAGTCTTGTTTTGTTGCTCAGCCGTTTCACTCTCTGAGTTTCCTTCTTAATTCTATTTTGTCTCTGAACTACTTTCTGATTTATCTTTAAATTTTCATAACTTCTTGCTTAGCTCTTGAAAACTCTTACTTCACTTATCACATTAAATGAGATTTCTGCATACTCAAAAATTCATTAGTAATACTTAATCTTTTTGTTATCATCAAAACATCAAAAGAGAAATACTAACATTCTCCCCCTTTTTGATGATAACAAAACCCATCTATTAAAACAAAAAAAATATTTTCAAGATAACTCCATTCATTTGCATAATCTGCATAATCTCATAATAATTCAGTAATTAAAATACGAATTATATAACTTGCACTAATCATTATATAACCTGCACAACACTTGTATTGCACATAATTTGCACATAATTTTATATAACCTGCACAAAACTTGTATCGCACATAAATTTATTAATCATTCATTTTGCATAATTATCTTTGTTTTAATATCTTCTCCCCCTTTTTGTTATCAGCAAGAAAAATAAATACCATAAAAGAGAATAACAAATAGTCTGAAAGAAATGCATTAAAAGGATCATAACAACTGAGTTCTTAAAAAAAAACATACTTAAAGAAAACAGAAAAGAAAATTAGCGCTTCTTTTTGGGCTTGACTGACTTCCTAGCTGTGGTCTTCTTCCGTCCAGAATACCTAACTATAGGAAGAGTTGAGCTTTCAGGAGGTGGAGAAGAGTTAAATGCTGGATTGAATGATTGCAGATACTCTATCAGAACATCAGAAAGAATGATTTGAGGAGGTTGTTGTGGTTCGGATGTTGAAGAGGGTTGAGAGAAAGGAATCAACTGAAAGGATTGAACATCTGGTTCCACTGTCGGTGGTGGTGGTGAAACTTCCTTGTCAGGATGTGAAGCTTCAGACTTCTCAGGAGGATCAACATCCATGTCAGCTTCAAAAACTGGTGGAGAAGGAACAGAATCATGTTGTGGAGGTGGAGATGAAACAGAGCCATGAGTAGGATCTGTAAACATGTCCTCGAACATGTGTTCTACTTCAGCCTTCATTTCTGTAAATCTTTTCTCCATCAGATCAAGAATAGCTTTCTTAAAACTTGATTTTGAAGTTTCTCCTGGACCCTTAACAGAGATGCCCTCTGAGTCACTATCTGAGTCAGTGTCCAGATGTTTTCCTTCTCCTTCCTTAATTTCAAACTTCCCTCCAGTCATGATTGCAGGTTTCTTCTCTTTTCTTTTCCTTCATAACCTCTTTTCCTGCTCTTCGCATTGGAGGTTTCTTTTTATCCTTCTTTTGGGTATCACCTTCTGAACCACTGTCTGCACTTAGTAAGTGCTCCCCCCAACTGCAGACTTAATTTTCTCCCAATCAAAAATTCTTTTGCTGAACTTAGGATGAACATACCAAGCTCCATCCTTAGCAAACCAGAATTTGTGCTTAACATTAATATTCATTCTCATAAGCACTATTTCCCCAATTCTTTTCAGATTCTGAGGAAACTTAGCATTTTCTGGCAGCTTTACTTTCTTAAACCTCAGCAACTTCATCAACATGCTTCCATAAGGCATATTAAACTTAGTTTTCCACAGATGCTTCAGAATCAAAGATGGTAGATCAAGCTTTAAATTTCTTTTTATTGCCAGAATGACAATAGCTTCGGTTTTATTAATCGTAGTAGAACTACCATTCTTTGGAAGCAAACAGTCTACAACTATCTTGTGTAGCAGCCTTATCAACAAGCTAAACTCAGTATTAAACACATCTTTTTCAGAATATGTTCCCACTCCATCATTTATTGCACGAAACAGATCATTTTTCTTAAT
This sequence comes from Combretum micranthum, assembly GCA_024138025.1. Classification (NCBI taxonomy): domain Eukaryota; kingdom Viridiplantae; phylum Streptophyta; class Magnoliopsida; order Myrtales; family Combretaceae; genus Combretum; species Combretum micranthum. The sequence continues at coordinate 230,839 of JAMXBD010001802.1, read as the reverse complement.
GGACACAAAGAAGTCATCATCTTTCTCATCTTTCATATCAAAACATGAAATAAGATCTTTCCTAGTTATCTTAACTTTTTGCCCAGCTATTTCAGACTTTAACTTCAGTCCATCCAACAAAGTCAAGTTATCATAAAATTCCTTGATAACTTCTCCAGCAACTTCACTAGACAAATTACACAGATTTCTACATCCTATATGATCGAGCCAATGGTTCCAATAGAACCCATTTTTCTTAAAGAAAGAAAAATCAATCTTGATATTCCCATACCTTTTCTTAGAAGAACTTCCTATCTTCTTCTTTTTTGCTTCTGACATTTTCTTTGGGGATCTTGAAGACAGTTTCCTCTTTTTTGAACTCGCTTTCTTTTGTGGTGACTTAGATATTTCTTCCTTAGAACTTTCTGAATCACCGTCTGAGTCACCGTCTGGTTTAGGGTTTGAACCCTCCTTAGTCTTTCCTTCAGATTCTGGGGTAGTAACATCTAAAGATTCATAAGAAGACGAATCTTTTTCCTTTTCTTGCTCTGTCTCAGGGGTTGTTTGGTCAACTTCGACAGATTCATTTCTTTTTTTCTTTCTCTCTACCTTCTTGAAGTTCAGAGAGTGTTCGTGTTGAATCAGAAGATTCATCACGAATCTCTATCGTTCCTTTACAACTTTCCCTTTAGGACCTTTTGAGGCTAGTCTGATGATTTTCGTGGTGCCATGTTAGGGTTTGGAAGATCAAAGGAGAGCGCGAAATGAGAGAAAATTTTGAAGATTGTTTAGAAAAAGAAGGACGTTGGATGACGAATAGCAGCAGCACAGGGAAATGGAAGAGTCACGTCCTTGGCCGTTTGAAATGCGTGGGAAAATGGAGACGTGATTAATGATTCACTTGTCTTGCACGTTTTCCATAATCTTTTGAATTCAAAATCACAAACACAGAATTTATTTATTTACTATTCTTATATATATATTTTTAAGAGCAAAACATATGAATAAAATATTAAAAAGGATAGCACATTCCAATCTCATTTCTCAAAAATTCAAATCTGGTTTTATCAAGGGGTTTAGTAAATATATCTGCAAGTTGATTTTCAGTTGGAACAAAATCAATACACACATTTCCATTAACTACATGATCTCGTATAAAATGATGTCTAATTTCAATGTGTTTTGATCGTGAATGATGAACTGGATTCTTTGTCAAATTAATTGCACTTGTATTATCATATTTAATCGAAATAAATTTATTTTCAACACCATAGTCTTGCATTTGTTGTTTAATCCAAAGAACTTGAGCACAACAATTTCCAAGAGATACGTATTCAGCTTCTGCTGTAGATAAAGCAACTGAGTTTTGTTTCTTTGAAGACCATGAAATCAATTTATCTCCTAAAAATTGGCAAGTTCCAGATGTACTTTTTCTATCTATTTTACAACCAGCATAATCAGCATCAGAAAAACCAATCAATTCAAAATTTTGATTCTTTGGATACCAAATTCCTAATTTTGCAGTACATGCAATATATTTGAATATCCTTTTAACAGCTTTTAGATGATTTTCAGTTGGATTACTTTGGAATCTAGCACATATACACACAGCAAGCAAAATATCTGGCCTTGAAGCAGTAAGATATAACAAAGATCCAATAAGGCTTCTATAAAGTTTTTCATTGATTTTCTTACCTTCTGAGTCAGCATCTAACCTGATTGAAGTACTCATTGGTGTAGTCACTTGTTTGTTGTTTTCATAACCAAACTTTTTCAGAATTTGCCTTGTATATTTCTCTTGATGAAGAAAGATTCCTTCTTTAGTTTGTTTGATTTGTAGACCCAAGAAGAAATTTAATTCTCCCATCATAGACATTTCAAATTCAGCCTGCATAAGCTTTGCAAAATCTTGACAATATTTCTCATTAGTAGATCCAAAAATTATATCATCAACATAAATTTGTGCAATCAATATATCTTTATCATAATGTTTCAAAAATAAGGTTGTATCAACATTACCTCTTTGAAATCCACTTGTGATGAGAAAATCACTAAGTCTCTCATACCATGCCCTTGGGGCTTGTTTGAGTCCATATAAAGCTTTTCTTAATTTATATACATATTCAGGCTTGAAAGGATCTTCAAATCCTGGTGGTTGCTCAACATACACTTCCTCTTTAATATAACCATTTAAAAATGCACTCTTTACATCCATTTGGAATAAATTAAAATTCTTAAAACATGCATAAGCAAGTAGCAAACGTATGGCTTCTAACCTAGCAACAGGTGCATAAGTTTCATCATAATCTATTCCTTCTTCTTGAGAATAACCTTTTGCTACAAGTCTAGCTTTGTTTCTTACTATTTTGCCATTTTCATCTAATTTATTTTTAAATACCCATTTAGTACCTATAATAGATTTATTTAAAGGTCTAGGCACTAAATCCCATACATTATTTCTTTGAAATTGATTTAATTCATCTTGCATGGCATTTATCCAATTATCATCAATCAAAGCAGATTCAACACAATTTGGTTCAATTTCTGATAATAAAGCAAAGTGACTTTCAAAGTCTTTTAGTTTTGATCTAGTTCTAACACCAGTATCTATTTTACCAATTATTAATTCAGGTGGATGTGCCGTTTTATATCTCCAAGCATTCGAGTTATCTGGTGTATTAGCACTAGCATCTGTATTACCTTCTGTTTGACCTTCTGATCTAGCTTCTGAGTAATCAGGTATCATTGTTTCTTTAGGTGATTTTTCTTTGGGTGATTCTGATACAGTAGCATCATTAGTAGCATTTTTCAAAAACACAGTTGTATTATCATCATCACAATCATTTTTAATTTCTTCAACAAAACGCACATTTATTGATTCTTCAATAACTTTGATGTTTTATTGAAAATCCGATATGCTTTACTATTCAATGAATATCCTAAAAATATTGCTTCATCGGAACGTTCATCAAATTTACCAAGATTATGAATGTTCTTTTTCACAAAGCATTTTGCACCAAACACATGAAAATAAGACATTTGGTTTTCTTCCTCGAAAAATTTCATATGCTGTTTTTGATGTGAAAGGTCTAATATAAACTCTATTTATGATATAACATGCTGTTGCAGCAGCTTCAGCCCATAAATTCTTTGCAACACCGCTTTCATTAAGCATTGAACGTGTCATCTCTTGTATTATTCTATTTTTTCTTTCAACAACACCATTTTGTTGTGGTGTGTAAGGGCAGAGAAATTATGACTTATACCAAATTCATCACAAAAGGAAATAAATTGAGCATTATCAAATTCTGTACCATGATCTGATCTTATAGATATAATTGAAAAACCTTTTTCATTTTGAATTTGTTTTGCAAAAATTTGAAAGGCATCAAAAGTATCGGTCTTACTTTTCAAAAACAGTACCCAAGTATATCTTGAGAAGTCATCAACTATAACAAGTCCATATTTGCTTCCTCCAATACTTGAAACTCTTGTTGGACCAAAGAGATCCATATGTAACAATTCTAAAGGTCTTTTGGTAGATATTACATTTTTACTTTTATGAGGAGCTGATACCATTTTATTTTTAAGACATGTATCACATTTAATATCTTGTTTAAAAATCATTTTTGGTAATCCAGCAACAAGATTCTTTTTGGATAACTTTTCGAGTTGATAAAAATTTACATGTCCAAGTCTTTTATGCCATAAATGCACATTATCAGATATAGAAAGAAAACAACACTCAATATCCATATCAGATGGTTTAATTAGGTAAATATTTTTCTTTCTAAATCCTTCAAACATTTTAATACCTTTATCATCATATGCATAGCATTTACTTTTCTCAAAAATCATTTTATATCCTTTGTCACATAATTGACTTATGCTTAGCAAATTATGTTTTAGTCCTTTTACAAGTGAAACATTTTCTATAGCATGTGGTGGATAACCAATCATACCTGTGGCTATAATCTTACCTCTATTATTATCTCCAAATCTTACATAACCATTTTCTTTCCATACTAAATTTGTAAACAAGGAAACATCACCTGTCATATGACTTGAGCACCCACTGTCTAGGTACCAAGTTCCTTTTATTTTTGCTCCTTGTTCCTGCAATTAATCATAAAAGGCTATCAAACCCTTTTAGGAACCCAGACAAGCTTGGGTCCTTGATAAGATAAGCTCATTTTCTCCTTATTATTTACTTGATTCGAATTGAGCTTGTTCTTTTTATAAAAGCAATACTTTTCAATGTGTCCTACTTTATTGCAGAAGAAACAAGTATAGGTAGGTCTTATATTATATCTTGCATTTACCTGGTTCCATCTATTTTGTCTAGGATACCTTGGAGTGTATCGCTGACTAGACCTTCTGAGGTTGCCTCTGACTTGATATCTTTGTTCAGGGCACACTCTGAGGTACCTTCTGTTATTATTGTTTATGGGTCTATTCATTGTTTCCCTTCTGATAACAGGTTGATTACATGCAACTTCCTTTGCTTTCACAAATACAGTCTTTTTCATATGGTTAGAACTACTTCCAATTTCATATCCAAGTCCATATTTATTGTTTCCAATTCTTTGACTAGAAAGTAGCATATTTAATTTTTTATCACTCTCATCAAACTTATTGAAGGTGCTTGTAATGGTTTTTGACAGATCTTCAAATCTTACTTTTAGATCTTTAATTTCATCCTTCAAAACACCATTTTCTTTTCTTAGATTACCAGAATTTTCATGCAATTTTTCATTGTCAATTTTCAGAATGTCATTTTCATCAATAATCAATTTGTTTGTTTGTTTCAAGACATCTTTCTCATTTTTTAAAGCCTTATTTTCAATGTCTAACTTAGATATTCTGACATTAGCCTTTTTGAGAGCCTTTAACAATTTGTTCATTTCTACATATATCTCACTATCCGTCATATCAGCATCAGACTCAGAGTTTACCTCGGATGCTGCCATTAAACACAAGTTGGCTTCTTCTTCATCTTCACTTGCAGTTTCTGATTCTTCTGACTCATCCAAGTCGCTCCAGGTTGCCATCATTGCTTTGTTCTTCTTTTTGAACTTCTTCATTTTTTCAATGAGAGATGGACATTCATACTTTATATGTCCTGGCTTCTTACATTCATAGCAAATGATTTCCTTCTTCTCTTTTCTTTGTTCTTTTTCTCTATATAGTTCACCTGCATCACCTTTGTAAGTTTTTCTTTTAGTAAATTTGAACTTTTTACCTCTTTTATTCCTGAGCATTTTATTGAGCCTTCGTGCCAGCAAAGTAATGTCTTCATCATCACTGTCATCATCATCTTCGGTTTCTGCTTCACTGACTTTCTTAGCTTTGAAAGCTATGGCTTTCGTGCTTGTTTCAGCTTCTTCCGTGGTGTCAAGTGAGATTCATATGCCATGAGTTTTTCTTTCAGTGTTTTTCTTTCTTTCAGCTGACAAAGAGTCAATTTCTTCAAGTCTTGAGCCTCCTCAATAGCAGTCTTTTTCGCATCCCACGTTCTAGGAAGAATTCTGAGTATTTTCCTCACCAAATCTGGTTCAGGGATTTTCTTACCAAGTGATGTCAGTTCATTAGATATGGCAGTGAATCTATCAAATGCATCCTTTATTTTCTCATTAGTTTTGAACTTAAAAAGCTCATATTTCTGAAGTAATGCATGATCTTAGTATCTTTTATAGTTTCAGTTCCTTCATATGCATGCATAATGTGTCCCATATTTCTTTTGCAGTTTCACAACATGATATCACATAAAATTCAGATGATGCAATAGTCATGAGTAAGAGATTCTTAGCCTTGGAATTTGTCTCAATCAGCCTCTTCTCTGGTAGAGTCAACACTTCATCATCAGAAATCGTTACAGTATGATCACCATGTGAGATAACCTGCCAAGAATCAAAGTCGTTAGCTTTAATGTATGTGGACATCCGCATTTTCCAATATGCAAAATTTGTGCCATCAAAGAAAGGAGCCTTGTTCATTGCAATGTTGTTATCAGCCATTTTCAAAGATCACTCAATTAATCAAAAGAAACCGCTCTGATACCAATTGTTGGTCCCGAAAAGAATAACCAAGAGGGGGTGAATTGGTTATTTAATAAAATTTAACCTTTTTAAAATTCAACCAAATTCACTCTACTTAGTTACTCAAATTAAATGGCTTCTAAAACTCTATTTTAAATATATTGATAAATTTCGAATAATATCAGACAAGATCAATGTTAAAAAAAATAGAAACAATATGTTAAAAAAATTTATTTTGCTCCCAGTTACTCTCTGACTGATCTTCTGAGTTCAATGTTCAGAAGAACTTAAATTTCCAGTTACTCTCTGACTGGTCTTCTGAGTTTATAATGCAGCAAGAATAAACAATAAAATATGCACGAAATTAAAAAGATAAGGTAGAGAAGAGATTGCAAGATCGATTTATAGAGGTTCCGCCTCGAGCGTCAATCCTCTCTTCCAGCTCCAAGCCGGGGACCCGGTATTCCACACCGGTATATTCCACTATTTCCAAAAGAAATGAGAATACAAGCTTGTTCTTCAACAAAGAACTTCAAACACTCTGCTCAGCCTATCTAGCTTCACTCAAGCTATTTACTGATCTACAGAGACTAAATGTAACTCTCCTTCTACACAACTTTCATTCAAGATATACAATGCTTTGAAACAAAAGAATATACGTTTCTAAAATTTCAGCTCAAGGAAAATTTCGAATGACAGTAATTTTGCAAGAGATTCTCAAAGACTTTTGATTATTCTCGTCTTTTCTCACTCCACTGTCTTCATGTCTTCGAGATATTTAACTTTGAAATTCTCCTTCTTCTTCGGTTGAAAACGGTTTGAGAATTCGAATTCAGAATAATTGGATAGATGATAATCTCCAGTAGTTCCTGATTTGTGCTTGATATACTTCTGTGATTATCCAAATCTTATCTTGCTGTTGATAACGTTGATGTTTTATCCATCATTGTTTGACCATCTTGAAGATATACTTCTCGTGAAATATCTTCTATATCCCAAAAGAATAGGATCGAATCTTTCTTTCTTGATCTGACTGTCAAACTTGATAACAAAACGAATTCTATAACATCATTGAATATAAACCCAAGCCATAAATAACGGACATAATCTGATCCTTGATTAATTTAATTTTTCTGTCATAAACTTTTGAGATTTCATACGTTAAAAAAAAATCGAATCCCCTTGGATATAATAATCATCTTTGTGGGACATTTGAATGTATTACCCAAATACACTCAACTTTGGAGCTGGGTCTTCAAAATAATAAAATAATTTTGAAAGATTCGAACTGTGATCTTTTTGTGTGAATCCTGTTCTTGTTCCCAATTTACCTTCTGAGTTATCTTCTGAGCAGTCTTGTTTTGTTGCTCAGCCGTTTCACTCTCTGAGTTTCCTTCTTAATTCTATTTTGTCTCTGAACTACTTTCTGATTTATCTTTAAATTTTCATATCTTCTTGCTTAGCTCTTGAAAACTCTTACTTCACTTATCACATTAAATGTGAGATTTCTGCATACTCAAAATTTATTAGTAATACTTAATCTTTTTGTTATCATCAAAACATCAAAAGAGAAATACTAACACCATGTCTTGTAGATCTAAAAAGAGTTTAGGGTATATTGCCAACACTAGGTGAACCTATAAGGTCGCACACAAAAGAACGAATAAAATGAGCTACGATTTTATATTTAAACCTATAAAAATTATAAATCTATTACTCGTAAATTGTTTAAGAATAATAAACGATTATTAGGGAAAATTAATAATTAATGAAATAAAATATTTTATTAAATATTATTAATTTTCAATAAATCTCTCATTAGGGTTTCTCGCTTGTCTATATATAGATATAGACAACCTCTCTTAGTTTTTTGAAGACGTTATTACATCAAAATAGACCTGTAGAGAAATTCTACAAACCTAAAAAGATAGTGAAAGAAAATTGTTTTAGGAGATAATTCCAACAAGAATTAAATTCATGTTTAAGTGCTAGCACACATACATCTCAACCCTCTTTAGGTGATTGCTCGCATATGGATATTGTAGAGGGCACTTGTGAAATCGCAATGCCTATAGATCTGTATCATTGTACAATCTAAAAAGCACTTGAGGTAAAAATCTTAATTCTAATTTGATTGGATCGCATGGATTTGTTTTGGGAAATTAGGGTCTTTTATTCATGGAAAAAAAAATTATGCTGAAAATCTGACATTATAATAGCTAATTTCCTAACAACAAGCAATTGAGACACCTATTTATCATGTTTAAAAGCACAGCGAGACTTAACAATAACCAGGGGTTGAATTAGTGGGTGTGTCTGATATGCATCTATAAGAAAATATAATGAAGGAATAGTTTGTCTTGTTGCCTTCTTAAGAACATAGTATTGAAACACATTATGAATCTTAATGCCTTCAAGTAACTACAACTGGCTGTTGACCCAATAACTCTTAAAATGTGATAAAGACCATAAAATCGTTTAAAGAGCTTAAATGCCTTATGAAAGAGATTTTTGTTTCTATGGTTGCAATTGAAAAAAATACCAGATCACTAGGGCTAAATCGCACATCAGATTTATGCTTGTTAGCAAAAGCTTTCATATGAGAATATGTTTTAGCTAAATGATCTTTTTGTAACTGTAGTGCTTTATCCTTCTATATCAAATTAATATCAATTGCCTCTAGTTTAGAAGAACCCCTAATATAAGTCGAAATTAAGGGTGGTGACAAACCATATATTATCTCAAATAGGGTTGTATGAGCTCCTTCATGATGAGACACATTATAAGCAAGCTCGACCCATGGTAAAAACTTAATACACTATGATGATTTGTTTATGACAAAACATCAAAGACACTATGGAATTACTCTATTAAAGACCTCTGTTTGACCATTAGTCTGAAGGTGCTAAGCACTACTAAATTTCAAATGAGTCCCATGCAATTTCATCAATTCCATCCAAAAATTACTAAGGAAGATTGGGTCCTTATCTGAAACAATAGATCAAGGAAACTCATATAGCTTTACAATTATCTAGATGAATAAGTGTGCAACTTTAGTATAATTAAAATGTGATTGCAATGGTCCCAAATGATAGTACTTTGAGAGTCTGTGAACAACTACAAAAATAGTCGAATATCCTTGTGAAATAAAGAGAGATGCAATGAAGTCCGTCGATATATCTTTCTAAATTCTTTCTGGTATTGGCAAAGGTGCTAATAAACAATGTAGAGCCTAAGTGGAATATTTCACTTGCTGGCAGATACAACAATCCCTTACAAACTCTTCAATCTGTTGCTCCATTCCAGCCTAGAAAAATTGAGAAGCAATCTTCTTGTAAGTTTTTAAAACTCTAAAATGACCACGCAATGGCGAGTCATGAAAATTCCTTAAGAATAATAGGAATTAATGTAGTGGAAGACACAAAAAATATATGATGTCTAAAATACAGTAAGCCATTAGTGTAAAGGGTTCTTTTTTGGATTGAGTAATTGAATTTTATTTCATATTGATCATTGACCGAGTTTTTCAAATTTATAGATGTTTTCTAAATCAAGTTCAATAACTATGGTCTTAAAGAGCAAGCACATCCATCAGATGTAGCATAAATAGTGATTTAGGTCGGTCCTAAGGGAATGGTTAGCAGCTAGTGTACTTCCAACCTCATTCATTGTCTAGCTAAAGAAAGGTTTAAAAAAACATAATGAAAAAAAAAAACTATCCTAAGTTAGGAGTATTCACAAACGTTTAATGGGTAAAGTAAGAAATAAGCTTGAAACTTCTATAAAACAACAGCTCAGGGTTACTTCACCAATTCCTTATCAGAATGATTTCTTAAAAACAACAAACTTCTTAAAAGTTGTTTGAATTGTGTGTTTATACTATCGGATTCTCTAATTTAAACTAAAGCTTCTTTCAAATTCAGTAATTCTAGATCTAGTTGAAACCAGTAATATGAAATTCTAATTAGACCCTTATAAAGAATAGGAATCCATTGTTTTGAAGAAAAAAAACAACTCAATGAATTTTTAAAACAAGTGATAGAAAAGTCTCGACCCATTCCTCCGCAAGAGGTAGTTATGATGGACTCCATTAGCATCTACAGATCCATTCAATTGAATGATCTCTAGATCTATCCAATTGAAATCAATCGTGGATCTAAAAGAGTGTTCCACTCCTTTAAAAACCACAAGTTTAAGTTCAAGTCACTAATTGCAAACCCGATCAAATTAACTTGAAAGCACATTTGAAATTAAACTGAATTAGGAATTGGATTCGTAATCCCTAAGCTATAGGAGTTTATTTCTCTATAGATTTATCAAAATAAGCACAAATTAGAAGAAATAAAGTAAATCTGAAAGATTAATCAATTAATTGCTTATAAATTTATAGAAATTACAAACATCGGGTTAAATTGATTTTACCCAATAAATAAAAGAAATTCTCAAGTAAGAAGAAATGGAAATTCTTTTACCCTATAATCCTTCAAAAGACTATTCTACATTAATACTTATTTATACTATTGGTACATACTTTACAACGTACACTTGCACGTTTATTTATAGGCTACTAGGCACAAAAAGCATAGCCTACTTTATTGACACGTGGTAGATTCTTTGTAACAGAATTTGTGATATTTTCCATGTGCGCATATAATCTGTGAAAACACTCGTCGAAGGTTGTGTGTGATTTATTGGTGGAGCCTCGTTTTAAGCAAAATCAGGCTCGACTTTAGTAATTTCCAAAGTAAATCTGCATTTTTTTCCACTGCTCTATCAAGGGTAAAGTTGAGAAAGTCAAGGCTCGTATTACTGAGGCTCAAGGCAATTCTTATGAAGAATTGGTCTATCAAAACAAATGTCAAAGGTCGAGATTTAAGGCTTGACAGTGTGTTTGCTCTAGAATGATGCTCGATCACTTTGACTAAAATCAAGGGTCATGTCGAGGGCTAGCAGTTAAGGCTCAATAGACCAATTTTTGCTGTTTTCTTCATTTGTTTAGCCTCGGTTGTGACTTTACAAGCTTGACTTCTACAATCTTGACTTTACTTGCTGGTTTTGCTCCAAATCTTGTTTAAAACACTTTTATTATTACTTATTAAATTCTAACAGCTTCAAAACAACATTATTTATCAAAAACATCAATTTTACAGAATTTTTATATGAAATTCTTAGCAAAATGAGCTCAAAATCCTATGAAAAATATAGAGTAAAAATAACATATCAAATTCTCCCACACTTAAGCCTTTGCTTATCATTAAGTGAATAAAACATTTTAAAACAATCACAAGGATTATTGAGAAAACAACTCATGAATGGTTATTTTGACCTGGATATTTTAAGCACAACTCATCTTAGCATTCTGAAGAACTTAATTGTATTTACTGACTGAAATAAAGTTACTTTTGCATAAATCAATTGGCTTATCTATGTAAATTAGCTTTTACCCTCATTATTTAATAAAGAATTCCAAGAAAAAATTATTCAGAAGATCAATTAGAGTAAGAAGAAACCCAATCATCTTTTATCCCCTTACTTATAAAAGTATGTAATCTTTTAATCATTTCTCTAAGCAGAGTAATCTAAAGTAATGCATGTACATCAGTTCATCCCCTGAATCTTTTTTCTTGTTTGTGCTTTTTATTCCTTAATTTTATTGATTATTTAAACCTTCAAAGGGATAGGGTGTTGCTTGCATCTTTTCTTTACCTCTGGATGTGGTGTTGCTCGTATCTTTTCCCTTTTTTTTCGGCGTTTGATATTGAAAGAGGGGACAAGAAGTTGCTCTTCTAAGAGACCAACCCAAGCCCATTCCAATTTTAAGCACAAGTTTTATATTTAATTTTTGTTTTGTTTTTAGTTATAATGCACAAGGAAAAATTATCAAGTTATGATTATCATCTGAACATTAACCATATATAATAACGGCTCTCAAAATGACTAATTTTGGAAAACATACAGATTTTTTGAGCTTTTATAAGAAAATTGAGTAACCTTACTAAGGACCTTAAGCTAATTTCAGCTCTAAAATTCTAAATTAAATAACAAGTAAAACTACTTCACATGGATACCATCAATTGATTTAAACATGGTAAAAATTGTTCAGTTTCAAGACAACTTCATAAATCATTTAGTTAAGTGATTTTTTCAAAAATAATTTTGTCAAATTTTAACCATTTCATTGAGTTCTTATGAATTTGCATGGGAAAATTTATCTATATTAGTACAGACTCTATTCATGCAATTAATTCATTTTAATTTGGAATTTTGCATATTATATATCGTTTTCTACTTACTCGAAAAGATCTATCCATTTCTAAGGTTATTTTCTTCATAAAAGGTCATTTGGTTTCTAAAAAGATACGTTACAAAACCAATACGAAAATCCCAGCCCTTAAAACATGGTTTTTCTAACTTTGTATAACCAAAAATCCTATAGAAATCATATAAATATATATATAGTTGAAAAATCCTTATAATACATATGCAACTCATAATATATACATAATTTTAATGATGTTGTCTTAACCAATGGTTTTTTTTCATAAAACAATCATGTTTTGGTAGTTAAAAAAGTGAAGTTTGGCAAAATTATGTTAAGTTGTTTGGAATTAAAACTAAAGATTTTTAAGTTATTAAATATGTGATATATTTTATTTTCCTAAATTCTTAAAAGATAATTTTTTATTCAAAAACTTTAGCCTTTCTAAGTTATTCTTAGATTTTATCTTCTAAGTATATTTTACTTGGTGAGTTGATTTCTTAACTTATTTTGGAAAGCTTGTGTTGGTCTTTTACTAAAAATACTAGTAAATATTTTATAATCAAGTTTTTAAGAAAAATTGTTATAGAAAAGTATTATCAATCTTAAGGTCTTTTAATGGTAGTTTGTAAAGAAAATAAAGAGTTTCTTAGTTATTTTTGTAAAAGCTTTGTATATTAACAACACTATAATCTATGGTGATTTTTATAAAAAAAAAAAAACTTTGAAAGTATTTGGTTGAAATGAAATTTTTTAAGTCTTAATGAAACTTTTTCCTAAGTGATAAAATTATATTTTTAAAGTAAGTTGAGCTTGTTTTTATTTTAAGAAAGAACCGTTTATTTTTATTAGGACAATCGTCAATATGATCATGTATCAACAATGAGTATAAACCTAGTAATACAATAATAATAATAATAATAATAATAATAATAATAATAATAATAATAATAATAATAAGAAAAGTGTAAAATATAAGAATGATCAAGAAATAAAGATTAAGTATTGAAAGTCTTGGCTTAATTGCAAGGCTTTCGAACTTAGTCATGAGCAAGTCCAAAAAAAAAAAAAACATTTTAACTTGATAAGAATAAGTTTAAGACTAGAAAGACTAATCTTCATATTAAAGCACATAATAAATAAATAAATAAATTGCAAGCATAAATAAATAAATAACTGTTACATTAGTGAGTTTATATGCTCTAAGAAATATATATAGATACATGAATATAGATATTATAATATAGGAGTTAGGTTAGAACAATAATAATAACATTTACATAAATAAAACAACATAAAATGTAATTTATTTATGAACAAGAACAAAACATGAACATAATGCTGCTTTTATAATATTTAAATGTTTAAGAAGCATACACCATAGTCATGTTAAGTTACATGACATGGTAAGAAAGTATAGGTAAGAAATTTACCTAAGATAGAAATTTGGTTGGTAGTTTAAGAGAGGTTTGTGTAGTATGTGTGTAGAAGAAATATGGGTAGTAAGAAAAAGTGAAAAGTGATTTTTGGGAAAGAGGATTTGTTGAGTGATTTTGAGAGAGTTTTAGTAAGGTAAATAAGTGTGTGAAAGAAATGGAGGGAGATGTAGTATTTATAGAGTTTTGAGGAGAGGAAAATTATGTGATTAAAATAAATTGAAAAAAAATAAATAGGTGTGAAAGAGAGAGAGGGGGCATCGGTTTGAGAGAAGGGAGAAGGAGAGAGAGATATTTGTTTTGATTTGTTTTGTATTTTTGTTAATTAAAAATAATAAGTTGTAAGGTATGATGTGATTAAATGTGTATGAAAAAAGTAAAAAGTAGAAAATATGTATGGTAGAGTATAAGAATAGGTATAGAAAAAATAGAGATAGATGAATAGTGTAGAATAATACTATGAATAGTAGATAAGACAAATTAATATCGGTAGTAAAGAAAATACATGTAATCAAACTATATTTGATATTTTAAGATATCGAAAAATTATAAAACTGATATTTTTGAAATCCTTACATTTTTACGAGTTTAATGGTATTATTGGAATATTTTTACCGTCAGGTGTACCGGGCACTATTTTCAAAAACTAATCCCGTTCGGATTCGAAACACACTAAAAATTAACGAATATAATATTTTTAAGCTTCCTTATATTATTACGAGCTATTTTCTATAATTATTTCAATTCCGTTGTTTAAGGGTTAAGAGCCCAGGATTACTGGATCTAAATCTACTAGGTTTTGTTATAGATTTGTTGATTTTAGGGTCCGGTCGACTTTCGGTTTAGAATTTAAGCATAAACTAAATCTACTAGGGGTTTACAATATGATTGGCTCACTATCTAGATTAGCAACAAACGATGATATGAGGAATGATCGAGTGCCACATGAGAACTTTTTGGTTGGCTCACAATTAGCCTACACATTCTCACCTTTGCTTCAATTGTAGATTCAAGATATCCCTTCACATCAGAAGAATTTAAGTGAAGTGGCTTTTAGAAAAATTACAATTAAATAATCTCCTAATTTGCAAGTGAATATATCCCTTAAATTCTCAAATAGTGTAAATAATTCTTTCAACCTTAATAAATTGCAAAATAAAAGAAACTTGATTTTTTTAGTTTAAAAAATACTGAAATTAAAAATTTAAGGGGTATTAAAGTATATTTCAATAAGTTAAGCCCTTTTTTTTTTTACCAATATTAAAGTTTAAGGGAATTACTTTTTATTTTTAGGAATTATTTGTTAATTTATTAAAATTAAATGGGGCTCTTTACAATATTCAGGCCTTATTCAAATCAAAGTTTAAAAAATCATGTGCATGTCTCCTTATTTTTATTGCATTATACATTCTTGGATAAATTTGCATACCCTTATCTTATGAACATAATACTATAGACCATGATACATATATATGTATGTACGTATGTATGTATCACTCTATTTATTCAATTTTGTCTTATTCGATACTTATGACCTTACATTCGAACATTCGCACAGTAAATTTCACTTGTTTTAGAATATGACAATTTTATCATATTGAAAGCTTTGAGTAAGTTTAAAAGCCTTTTATTTATTTTCTCCCACCTAAATCAAGTTCAAATAATTCTTATATAATTTGTCTCAAAAAAATTTAGTGAACTTTATCTTATCCATTTAAATAATTCAATCTGTTTCCCCTTCTCCAGCGATAACAAGCTATACGTTATGTTTTATGCGAATTCCCTTCATAATTAGACAAGGGATAAATACATTTTTAAGCATCAATGTGTTGACATTTTTTTTTTCTTATTTAAGGGCAAACTCTTTCTTTTTTTCCCCTTATTCAAGCTCTCAAAATATTGTGGAATTTTGATTTAACACTGTAACTTTTCTATTAAGTGTGGAACATGGTGGTCTTTAATTAGCCTAAATAATTAATTTAGTTAAATAATATATATTAACTAAGTAATCAAACAAGAAATTAAAAATTATATGTCCAAGCTTTATGATGCTTTGCTTGGAACGGCCATCTATGAAAAGATGGGTCAAGATCCACACCTTCAAGTAGGTTGTTCAATCCACCACTGGGCATGACCCCACATAATGTGGTCAAATGTTAGATCGAGCTAGTCTTCTCTTGCTTTTCTTTTTCCACCTACCATCTTCAGGGGTTGCATGGGTTGAACAACTCACTTTGGTGGCTTTTTTGTTGGCTATCCATGTTCTTTATAATTTCTAAATTTTTTATTTAATTACTTAGTTAACATATATTATTAATATACGTTATGGTTTAATCGAATATATTATTTAGGATAACTAGAGGTTGTTAGGTGGTATACATTATTAAAAAAGTTAACAATGTTAGGAAAATCTAATTTCTTAAGGTTTATTAAACAGTAAAGACTAAAATAGAAAAAAGCAAAAAGGTTTAAGATTTAAATAAAATACTTTTAACGCATTGAAGAATAAAACATAATTATCTTATTAAATAGTAATGAGAATACCACGGACATTATTGACGTGTGTTGAAAAAAAAAAAGATTAAATATGATTTATTTGATAGTAGAAATTAGGGTTAATTATGCAATTCTATCATACTCGTCACCGAGTGAGTATGAAGGGTTATAGGGTGGGACATAGGTATAGATTTTTTGGAACTTGCTTTTACAAAGTAGGGTACAGGGTTTTCATATCTTGTATCTACCTTGAAACCTATACTCTAGTATATGGAGAGTACATGTTCTAGGTATCGTGTATTTACTCTATTAAATATTATAAAATAATTTTAATATATAAGATGTAAATAATAATACTCCAATTATTTTTATTTTCCAACCGCTTTTATCCAAAATTATTATTTATAAACTATCTTGTATAAATTTTTATTATTGAAGAACTTGTATTATTTTATTTTGGAATAACATATTATTTTTAAATTAGAAAAACTACAATTGTATATATATACTTACACTCTCAAATTATATAGAAATGATCTTTGTCTTCTAAGACTTTGTTAATACATAAATGTTTCAAAGTTTTCAATTTTGGAATTTACTACAAGTTTTACAATTTTGTTTAATGCTACATAAATATGTTTTACAGTATTTGTTATATGTTTCAAATTTTACACATAATCATATTCCAAATGTTAGAGAACTTGTGATGTTTTAATAACTTATTTTGAAATTCCTTTTTACATGTTATTTATAGTAAATATATAAAAATAAAATAGTTTCATATATTACATAAATCATATCAAATACTATAAACTTGGAATTTAAGAAAAAAATATAGAGATTTGATAGAAATATTTATAGATTCCGCATAGTACCTATAGGTTTTATAGGATACAAGTACAAGGTAAAGGTAGTTATAAAATCCCATAGAGTAGTTTTCAAGTATAAAATTTAATACCCTGTATCTTATAGGAATAAGATCTGGGTAGTATTTCATATCCTCTCCACTTTATACCTGCTCAACTCTAGTAGAAACTTTACAGGAACACAGACTGTTATAGCTTTCACACCCTTATTTTTCAAAATTAAATCCTTCTATTTAAAATGAAAAGCTTGTGTATTAAAAATGAAATCCAAATGTAAAGAAAATTTAGCGGGATAAATCTCAAGTTGTTGTGCATAAGTTAAATACTTCATTAACATGATACTTAAAACAAAACATATTGATAAATAAATGTTTATTTTGTTTTTAGGTGTAATGCAAAACAATGATATTTTGACATAATAATATTAACCATGATCGTGGTAGCGAAATTTTTATATAGAAGAATAAATTAAGCTGGACAATACTAAGAAAGAGATCGATTCCCTATCAAAACATCACCTATGTTGCTATATATAGGAATAATAAGCTACACACAATGAGGCATCTAGAAACTACAAAGAGGGGGGCTATGCCAATTTTCCCCATCGAGTGGAGCTACATTACGCGTAAATAGCTGAAAAGAACTAGAAGAAGGAGAAGGAAGACACTTTACACAAATCCCTTGTTTCGTGGAGTCATTACTTGTTTAAGTGACAATGATGATATGAAAGAGAAGTTCCTCTTGAAGTTCCTTTAGATGACATTAAAGAAAAGTTCTTCCGGAGGTTTCTTTTTCTATGAAAAAATTCTTTGCAACGTATGGAAATAAATACTTCCAACTTTACTCCACGTCAATAGGTGGCTAAACTTTTGACTACATGATCGAAATAGTACAGCAACATTTTGAGGATAATTGATATTTATCAAAGCATTTGTTTTAAACTTCATTTTGTGGCTATAATATGGTCTTTTCATGGAATGGATTAGATTTGATTACCCCTTTTTCTAAATTATGTAAAACTAAATTAATAAAAATTAAATTTGAAAAAGGGAAAGTCATATTTTAAGATTTGGTAAAACTATCTACATATAATTAATGGTTTTGGTAATAATGATATAGCTTTGTAAATTATGTGCACGATGCATTTGATTATTTCTTAACACATAAAATCAATTCTTGATACATTATATGATGCACGATTAAAAGCAATCAATCTCATTAAGAATTTTTTTTTTAAATGACAAGTTTGTGATTGGTGTATAAATTTGTCTACCCATCTTAAGGGATCAAAACCGGACAATGAACCAAAATTACGCATATAAAACTAGTAAACAAAAGTCATTCAATGAGTGATGATTCCAATAAGTGCTCAAATATCCTTATTAAATGAGTTGTTTTTTAAAGCTTAATTTGAAATATTTTGATGAATGATTGAAGAAATATGGTACTTAATTAGTTTAAATCTTAGTTTTAAGTAGATATCTCTCTGGTCTGGATTGGATTCGAACAAGATCCGACCCGTCGAGTCTGGATCCAAAAAATGAACCTCAACTGTCCCGTGGGAATGGCGAGGCAGGTAGGACCCATGGACCCACCGGTGCACAGGGCGGGTTCTACAGTCCAACCCGTATATTTTAAAAAATAATTACATAAGCCAAATTTTTTTCTTTTTTTAACCAAAAACCAAACGGATCCTATTGGACTTGCCGGGTCCTCGGGATGGACCTGGATTAGAACTGCCAACCCGATGGGTCCACAAGATGGGTCCTCCCTACTCTAGTGGGGCGGGTCCAATGGAGTACCCGACGTGCCCAGTTTTACATGGGTCTCGATTCGGACCCAATCCAGAGAGATGTCTAGTTCCAAGTATTTATAGGGCTTTTTGAGAAGGAGATGAAGAATCATGCAAGTTATGATGAAGATTTAAAATGGATATGGGATATTTTGAAGATTTTATTGTGACCATAGTCGTAAGCATGTTCGTCAGAAAACCAGTAATGAGTTTGGTGAAGAGAAGAATTAATTTCATTAGGTGCATCATAATGGGTTAAGCCCAATGATAATTTGCACTAATAATTTAATTAGAAATAAAATTTAAATACTTAAGCTCATATTTGACATGATTTAGAAAGTTTTTGAACGATTGAGTTAAGACCCAATAGAACCACCTAGTGTGGAAGCTATTAGTTCCTTAAAATTAGGAACTGGCTTGATTCCCACAGGTCCGGTTCTTGTTTGCAAATTTTTGAAGCCGTAAATCGCTGATTTTGTCCACAATTGAGAACAAATCGATCCATATCGATGTACTTAGTATCATCATAGATCACGTCACTCATCTTCTAATATGTAGAGCTCATAACTTCCTTTTCACGTACGTAAATACTTGCTCAATGAATCCCGACATCTTCAGCTATTATTATTATTATAAATATTGTCGAAATCATTTCACTTAAAATTAGTGAATGTAAGATGAATTAAGAATGACATAAGGGCTTGGACTCTTAGTACTGCCCTTTGCAAAAGGGGCCTATGTAAGAGAAAGTGAAAAAATTAATTGATGGAGACAGAAGTGGGAGTCGGTTGCACGTAAAAATCAAGGAATAAAGAAACGGACAAACTCATTGAAACGCACATGCATTGGGTGCATGAGAATCCGCATGCGTTTTCCACTAGAAACACCGCACGTGCTTATGTTTCCATGTATATTATATCTATGTGATTTCTCCATCTTCATCTAAAGCTGTAACTAATAAAAATAAATATAGAGCGCATATCACGAGTCAATTTTCATGATTTATTGACGTACGAAGCAACACCTATAATCAGCCTTAGCCAGACATCTCCAAACCGAAAAACAATCTTATTCATTATCGGTAGTTCTTGAACTGAAAATCGATCCAGTGGTAATGGATATGAACCGGTAAAAAATCCATCGATTCTAATGGATCCTTACGGTTCCACCCCAAAACTGTTTGATCTAGCAATCTTAGAATTGTCAATGCAAGAACTGACTAGAGAACCGGCAAAATCGACAATTTTCACAGTTATATGCCATAATTTTTTTTAAAAGAAAAGATAATTATAAAAAAATTGTAATTAAAACAAATATTTAAAACTATTTTCCGCATAAATAGGAAAAAAATTATCTTGACATTTGTAATGGGGCTTTAAAAATATAAATATTATTATCTTATATTTATTTGGGCTTGACTCGTGGGCTATGTGACAGGGCATGATGAGTCCAGTTCAATTATTGGGATGGCTTGGGGAGATTTGGCTTGGTGGGCTTGGAACAGAGATCATTAGACCGGTTCGTCGCATCCAATCTTTCTGAAGTAGGCTCATGCACACACAAGAGATGACTACAGGTTTTGGCCCATGAGGAGCTTATTCATGATAAGCATGAATTGATCTTGCTCCATCTCATCCGTCAATCACTGAGGTGATCTAACGGTCGTCCTCTACGCCAAGTGCCTATAAATATTCAGTCACTCCTCCTCCTCATAAAGAACTTTTGGGAGAGAAAAGACAAACAACGGTTTATAAAGGAGGTTCTATTCAGGAAGATCAAACAAGATGACTCAAGTGATTTCTACTTCGACTGCTCAAGAACTGTAAGGTTGATGCGCGAGGTCTACTCAAGCTCCCTTACCTATCACTTGTGCGTTTGAGACATTAAGACTGACTGTTCCTCTTTCCCTGTTACCCTCTCCAAGCCATCCCGTCATCAAGTATCATTTCCTCAACAGCACTCCGAAGTCACGTGCCAGGCGCGAGATTCACACGACGCGTGCGTGACCGCTATCATCAAGAACCCTGCATCCACATTTTGGCAACTCCACTAGGGATTGAGGATTTTGATAGTCATGATGGCACCTCTAAGAAGAAAGCCGAGTAACACTGATGACAATGTGAATCAAGACATCAGTAACCCTAACCCCAACACAATTGATCCAGACATGCCAGCATTGGAAGATGCCAACACTAATGTCAACACTAATCCTGCTGCCGACGTGCAAGGCATTATTGTTGACAATATACAAGTAATACGTGCTATACAAGAAAGCAATGCAGAGACGACACGAACCATTCAAGAGAACACCCGAGCTCTAAACCAGTTCTTGATTGCACTCACCTGTCTCATACCATGGATGGCTACTAATGCTGATGCACTCCAAGGTGCAGCCTTACCAGGACCCACCCCGGTTGTGCAGTAAAGTGCCCCCCTTATCCCAGCTTGCCATTGCTCCTACCATTCAAGCAAATATGCCATAAGGAGTGAATGTGCAAACCCCATCACCACGAGTTATAGTTGAGCAGCCATTAGCCCTTGAAACAGATAACACAAGAACTCAACTTGGTGGGTCGTCATCCTCACATGTGCACTCTTATGCCAGCCCAAGTGAGATCGCTCCCTCGCCTAATTCTAATCTTCCTCAAGCATCAACTGCTCCAATTATATTGGTGGCATCAGTTGCACCAACTACATTGACTCCACCTGTTGCACCAGTTATGCCAACTGCCCCAGCTACACCAGCTAGACCATCAGTATTTGTGCCAAGGGAATCCTTTATAACTAAGGAAGATTTGGACATTTATCTAAAAGAAATTTAAGCTAAATCCTCTGCAGGAGTACTGGACTTAAAGCTTCCATACCATCACCGAATTGTCACGAAGCCCTATCTAAAGGATTATGTTAGTCCTAAATTTATGTTGTTCGATGGCAAGAGAGGTAGTGCTAAAGAACACCTGCTCAAATTCATTGAAACATTGGAAGTTTACGGGTTTGAGGATGACTTAAAGCTAAAAGAATTCTCTAAGTCTTTGACCGAGAAAGCATACACTTGGTATGTCAATCTCCCTCCAGGGTCAGTTGATTCATGGGGAACCATGTGCAAGATGTTATTGGAGAGATTCTTCTCTACTCAAGAGTGGGTCACCATCACTGATATGGGAAGAACACGATAGCAGCCAAAAGAAGATCTTATGGACTACATTGAGCGTTTTAGGGAACGTTCATTAGATATTCAAGACATCTGTGATGAGAAAGAACTAGTGAAGATCTGCATCCGAGGGATGTTCACTGAATATGCCGTCCACCTTGAGAATCTCAATCTATGTTCCTTTGCTGCTCTAGTTGAGAATGCGCGAAGGACCAACAACTCCGTATCCAAACAACATGGAGAAGGTGGAAGGTTCGAAAAGCGAGCTACAAATGTTAGCTCAGTACAGGGAGAAGGTTCCAGAGATACCAAGAAACCAAGGAACGATAAGTCAAGGAGTGCTCCACTAGTGCTCTTGTTCCCTTGTCTCATAGGAAAAGTTCGTACTGTACTTGACTAATGGTTGAGAGATGGAAACATCAAGCTCCCAAGGGTTGAGCGCCTTCCTAATGCAACTGAAAAGAGTAATTCTAAGTTCTGTTGATTTCACAGGACTGGGGGTCATCCTACTAAGGAATGTTAGACACTAAAGAAGATATTCAATGAGCGAGTGGATAAGATCATATTTTATACAATTTATTTATGATCACAAGAGCTAGAATGGATATTTGTTTTGATTGAATTTTATGTTTTAAGACTAATTTGGACAAAGAAATCAAAACAAGAGAATTTGAATCAAAAAAAGGAAAAATTGACGTCAAGGTCGACAATTCTACATTCAAAGCCGCCGGTGTTCAGACGGCGTAAAACTGAAGGCCGCTGCAGCACTGCCAGCTTTGCCGAGCATATGTATCAACCACATTGTAAACCGCCTCAAAGCTGCCGGCGTAGAAGATGAAGAAGCCAGCGTACTTGAAGGCCGGCAGCTCATAATTGGAAAGTCACCAGCGCACAAGGAGTTACAGATACGCCGGCTCCTAAGCCGCCGGCGTTGGGGTAGTGTAGGACAAAGATATGAAGAAACATGAAGACATCAAACGCTTGAAGGAAACTGAAGAAAAAAATCTGTTGGAATGCCTACGCCGGTATGAAAGCCGCCGGCTTTGGGACGGCGTTCGTTATAAATCAGCCCAACACTTCATTGCTGATCACATACGCCAACTAGATCTACATATAAGCCGCCGGCGTAGAAGCGGCCTACAGGTGTAACCGATATTGAAGGCTGCCAGTGTACTGCCTGCGCAAAGGATAATTTGAAGATACGCTGCCTGTAAGCCGCCGGCGTAAGATCCATAACTGCCGGCATACGAAGTGAAACAACAAAATTCATTTAATGTTTTGCACAAAATTTTTCCTATAAATAGGGGTCTTCTCCTCACTTTCAGATAACCCCAAGTAGCTACATCATACTATAATACATAGATTAGAATTAAGCATTCCATAGAGATTTTTGAAGAGAAATTGAAGTTGTTTAAGAATTTGCAAGTGAAGCTTTGATATATTGAATTGGTGATATCTGATCTTTTTCCTTTTATGCAATTCATATATCTGAATATTTTGATCATAATGAAATCATTTGCAATTTCTTATCTGATTGTTGAATCATCATCCATGAGTAGCTAAATTCTTTTTGTGGGAAGTTGATGAAGCTTTAAACATGCTAAAATGATCTTTGAATCCATGTTATAAGATAGTTAGAATCATGAAATATTCATATTGTTCTGATTATTCATCATACTTTGGTGTATAAGAATTCTAATAACTCGGAAGGGAAATTAGGGTTCATATGAATTCATAAATTGAGATTAAATTACAATTGCGGAAGCGGCGGAGTTTAATCTAATTTAGAAATTGTCCATGAATATTAATGCAATGTTTTATATTGATTTCTCACTAAGGAATTAGGGATGTTAATATAAAGTATTAGTCAATTATAGAATCGGAAGGTTTATAATTGTAATTTTGATTCCACTAATAATTTATTTAGCGGAAGCTATTGAATTGTTTTTGTGGTTTAAAAGGTTTTTAAACTCTGTTTTTAAATCTTGACAATTTCTTATGAATATCCATGAATCTAATTATCATTATAACATGACTTCAAGTTGATTGGCAATAGTTTAAAGTGGATTCTGCTCCTTCCCACATTTTTCTAATATCACTCTCTTCAAAAGCTCATTGCATTCATATAGATACTTAATTAGATAATTTAGTTTAATCTTAATCTAATCATTTGAAAAGATCAATTGCCTAGATATTAGTATTAGTTGATAACTGTCTGGTAGTTAATAGATCTCCGTGGGATCGACACTTGACTCATGCTATATTACAATAGAAGGCCCAGTACGCTTGCTGGAATAGATGCTTTGAAAATTCACTACTAATTATAGCACATCAAGTTTTCTAGCGCCGTTGCCGGGGAATCTTATTAACATTAGACTACCTTCAGCTTTGCTAGTAGTTTAGGTTTAGTTTGAAATTTTTCCTTTTCTCTTTGCAGGTTTTATGCGAAGAAGTAGAAGTTCTGAAATTCTACCTTTAGACCCTAAAATTGAAAGAACCTTGCATCAATAGAGAAGAAGGAACCAAAGAAGAGGAGCAATGGCACAAAATCAAGGAAACAATGATAACAACAACCAGTTGCAACCAGCTGCTCCCGCTCCAAGGGCAATTCGAGACTATACAGTACCTACTATTCAAGATCCTGCCCTAAGAATGCCCACTGTGGAGGCTAACAACTTTGAGCTTAAACCGTCCCTGATTCAAATGGTTGAGTCATATCAATTTAGAGGATATCCGAATGAGACGCCAGATGAACACCTTGCCAAATTTCTCCAGTACACCAATACTGTCAAACTTAATGGTGTAAGAAACG
This sequence comes from Combretum micranthum, assembly GCA_024138025.1. Classification (NCBI taxonomy): domain Eukaryota; kingdom Viridiplantae; phylum Streptophyta; class Magnoliopsida; order Myrtales; family Combretaceae; genus Combretum; species Combretum micranthum. Next base: position 206,010 of record JAMXBD010001802.1, on the reverse strand, counting down.
AAGTCATCCGACTACAGCTTTTCCCTTTTTCTCTTAGGGATAAAGCCTTGGCATGGTACAATTCCCAACCTCCAGATTCAATTACTACATGGGATGATCTGACAAAGAAGTTTCTGAAGAGATTTTTCCCTCCAGCAAGGACCGCCAGATTAAGAAATGAGATCTCCAACTTCACCAAATTCCCTGGTGAATCATTATATGATGCTTGGGAAAGATTCAAAGAGGCGGTCAGAAAATGTCCACACCACGGTTTACCCGATAATCTACTGATCGAAAATTTCTACCTTAGTCTTGATGAAGCTTTAAGGTCCTTAGTAGATGCTACATCAAGTGGATCATTGATGGGAAAAACATATGAGGAAGCTAGTGAGATTATTGAAGAATTAGCTTCCGCTGCTCATAATTGGAGTTGTGAAAGAACAAGATCTAAAGTAGCATCTCTGGAAGACAAAGAAGATATATCACAACTCAAGGCTCAAATGGCAACCCTCATCACTCAAGTAAGTAAACTCACAACTACAAATTCTTCCAATAAAAAACAACAAGTGTTTTGTTGTGAGATTTACTTAGGACCACACTCTTCTTTCGAGTGTCCGCATGGATCATCATCAAGTGATGAGCAGCTCAACTATGTGGGAAATTTCCAAAAGGATAATTTTGGAAACACATATCATCCGAATATGCGAAATCATCTCAATCTATCATATCGGAATGATGCCAATGTTCTAAAGCCACCATCTGGTTTCCAAGGATAAGGATATGTAAAAAATGTCCCACTTCAGCAGCAAATTCAATCTTCCACTGACGCATTACTGAGGGATTTCACTGTCACAACAACAAACTTACTTAACAATCAGAATGAAATCATTCAAGATTTGCAAGGGAAGCTCCATCAACTTGCACAGCAAGTAAGTAATAGACCATCTGGGTCTTTACCAAGCAACACGGAGGAGAATCCCAAGTCTGTAAATGCAATCACCTTGAGAAGTGGTAAGGAGATTGCCCCAGTTAAGGAAACTACCAAGGAATAAGAGGAAATTCCACCACAAAACAATAAAGGAAAACGAAAGGTGGATGACACTATTCAGAAACCACCTGAGGTGAAATCATATGTTCCTCCCGTCCCTTTTCCAGGAAGATTAAAGCAACAAAGACTTGATGAGCAATTTTCAAAATTCCTGGATGTTTTCAAGAAGCTGCACATCAACATTCCATTCTTAGAAGTAATTCAAGGAATGCCTTCCTATGCCAAATTCATCAAAGAATTGCTATCCAACAAGAGGAAGATTGATGGAAATGTGATACTCACTGGAGAATGTTCCATGATCCTACAGAAACAAACACCCAGTCTGCCCACTAAACTTCGAGATCAGGGAAGTTTTACTGTTCCTTGCACCATTGGTGATTGTCATTTTGATAAAGTTTTAATTGATTCTGGTGCAAGTATCAACTTAATGCCTTTATCGGTATTTAAAAACTAGGACTTGGAGATTGCAAGGATACACATGTAACTTTGCAACTTGCTGATAGAAGTGTAAAATACCCTAGGGGTATTGTGGAAAATGTCCTAGTTAAAGTTGACAAATTCTTTTTCCCTGTGGATTTTGTAGTCTTAGACATGGATGAAGATAGGGAAGTTCCCATGATCTTGGGCAGACCGTTCCTTGCAACAGGTAAAGCACTAATTGATGTGGAACAAGGGCAGCTTACATTACGGGTAATGGATGAACAGGTTACTTTCAATGTCTATGAGGCAATGAAGAAATTTGATGATACTGATGCCTGTTACACCATCAATACCATTGATGAGCTGGTTTCTGAGTCACTTGAGGAACAAACTGGTGTGGAGACTATGGAGTCCGTCTTGAGAGACTTGGACAATTGGAGTGATGAAGAGGATGAAGAAATACTGGAAGATGTACCAATGATCAAAACCAGGTATTATGAATCCTTGGGTACAAATGAGCAGAAGCAAGTTCCGTCTTTGATGCAACCACCGACCTTGGAACTTAAACCCCTTCCTGATCATCTGAAGTATGCTTTTCTCGGAATTGGCGATACTTTGCCAATCATCATTTCATCTGCATTGACAAATGAACAAGAACAACAGTTGATTGAAGTGTTGAAAAAGCACAAAGAAGCAATCGGATGGACCATTGCAGACATTAAGGGTATTAGCCCTATGATTTGCACTCACAAAATTCTTATGGAAGCTGAGTGTAAACCTACAGTTCAACCACAAAGGAGACTTAACCCGACACTTAAAGATGTTGTCAAGAAAGAAGTTTGAAGCTGCTTGACGCAGGTATTATTTCCTATCTCCGATAGTAAATGGGTTAGTCCAGTTCAGTAGTGCCAAAGAAAGGTGGTATGACTGTAGTGAAAAATGAGCAAATGAATTGATTCCTACTCGTACTGTGACTGGGTGGAGAGTTTGTATTGATTACAGGAAATTGAATGATGCCACCCGAAAGGATCACTTTCCACTTCCCTTCATTGATCAAATGTTGGAGAAACTTGCAGGGCATGACTATTATTGTTTTCTTGATGGATATTCTGGATACAATCAAATTTCTATTGCACCCGATGATCAAGAGAAAACAACATTCACTTGTCCCTATGGCACTTTGCCTTTAGGAGAATGCCCTTTGGACTTTGCAATGCACCTGCTACATTTCAGAGGTGTATGATGGCTATATTCTCTGATATGCTTGAGAATTTCATTGAAATCTTTATGGATGATTTTTCAGTCTTTGGAAAGTCATTTGATCTTTGTCTAGAGAATTTAGCCTCGGTTTTACAAAGATGCAAAGATACCAATCTGATCTTGAATTGGGAAAAATGCCACTTCATGGTGAGAGAAGGGATAGTGTTGGGTCACAAAATCTCTGCGAGAGGAATTGAAGTGGATAAAGCCAAAGTGGAGATCATTGAGAAGTTACCACCACCCACGACTGTTAAAGGAGTCAGAAGTTTTCTTGGACATGCTGGCTTCTATAGACGATTTATCAAGGACTTCTCCAAGATTTCCAAACCTCTTTGCAACCTTCTGGAAAAAGATGCGGTGTTCAATTTTGATGACAAATGTTTGCAGGCATTCAATTTATTAAAGGAAAAGCTCATCTCTACACCAGTAATCATTGCGCCAGACTGGGAGCTTCCTTTTGAACTCATGTGTGATGCCAGCGACTTTGCAGTTGGAGCGGTACTTGGTCAGAGACGAGGTAAGATCTTTCATGTTATATACTATGCAAGTAGAACACTAAATGAGGCCCAAAGAAATTATGCCACTACTGAGAAAGAGCTTTTAGCTGTTATCTTTGCATGTGATAAATTTAGGCCTTATCTGATAGGTTCTAAAGTGGTAGTATACACTGACCATGCAGCTCTCAAGTACTTGTTTGCTAAAGCTGATGCAAAACCTAGGTTGATTAGATGGGTATTATTACTGCAAGAATTTGATCTTGAAATTAAAGATAAAAAGGGAACTGAGAATGTAATTGCTGATCATTTGTCTAGACTTGAATCTGATAGTTTAGACATTCCCATTAATGAAAAGTTCCCTGATGAACAATTGCATGCAGTAGAAATCCTAGATTTGCCATGGTATGCTGATATTGTGAATTATTTGGTTAGTAAGATTATCCCATATGGTTTGTCTTATCCTCAAAAGAAAAAGTTTTTGCATGACGTAAAACAATATTTTTGGGATGAACCATAGCTGTTTAGAAAATGTGCTGACCAAATAATTAGAAGATGTGTACCTGAATCTGATCAGCTGAGCATTTTAGAACACCGTCATTCAAGAGAAGCTGGGGGACACTTTGGTGTTCAAAGGACTGCAGCTAAAGTGTTATCATCTGGATTTTATTGGCTTAACTTGTTTCGTGACTGTAGGAACTTCATTATGTCATGTGCTCGATGTCAAAAGTCAGGTAACATTTCTAAACGGCATGAATTACCACAAAACAATATTCTAGTAATTGAGCTTTTTTATCTTTGGGGGATTGACTTTATGGGTCCTTTTCCTTCATCTTTTTCAAATAAATATATACTTGTGGCAGTTGATTACGTTTCAAAATGGGTGGAAGCTGTTGCTTTACAAACAAATGATGCCCGGGTAGTTTTGAAAAAGAACATTTTTACCAGATTTGGTGTGCCCAGAGCTATAATTAGTAATGGGGGGTCTCATTTTTGTAATAAGCAATTTGAAAAACTTTTGGCAAAATATGGTGTTACACATAAAGTGGCTACCTCCTATCATCCACAAACTAGTAGGCAATTTGAAGTTTCCAATAGGGAGATAAAAAGGATTTTGGAAAAAACTGTTAATGCATCAAGAAAAGATTGGTCTTCAAAATTAGATGATGCATTATGGGCTTATAGGACTGCTTTTAAAACCCCTATTGGAATGTCCACATATATGATTGTTTTTGGTAAATCATGTCATCTTCCTGTAGAACTTGAGCACAAGGCATATTGGGCTATAAAATTTCTTAACTTTGATGAAAAAGCTGCGGGTAAAAACAGATTGCTCCAATTGAATCAGCTGGAAGAGTGGAAAAATGAGGCATTTGAAAGTGCTCGTATCTATAAGGAACGAGCAAAGAAATGGCATGATAGAAACATCATCAAACGAGAATTTTTTACTGGACAAAAAGTTTTACTTTACAATTCTCGTTTGAAGTTGTTTCTTGGAAAATTACGGTCAAGATGGTCGGGACCGTTTGAGATTGCAAAAGTTTTTCCATATGGAACGGTGGAATTAAAAACTGAGGATGATCGGACTTTTAAAGTGAATGGGCAACTGCTCAAACATTATTTTGAGGGGGAAAATCTTGACAGTACTACTTCTGTCATGCATCTTAAAGAACCATAATCAGATCAGGAAAGTCGGGTTAAGCGACTTTAAACTAAGCGCTTCTTGGGAGGCAACCCATGACTAATATTAGTATAATTTTATTTGTTTTGTTTTTACTAACTTAGCTATTAGTGTGGCAAGTGATATTTTGGTGAAAAAAAAAAAGGGAAACATTGAAGGCCGACTCAAGGCTGCCAGCCTTGAGCAAGCTTTGAAGAAAACAAGGAAAGCCGGTTCAATGCCGCCAGCTTTAAGCCTGCCTAAAGATTAGAGCAAGAGTAGGTGAGCACCGCAAAATAGGCTGGCAATGGAAAGGTCAAAGCCGTCGGCTTATATGCCGGCGTTTGAGTACAACATCTACATCGGCAGGGGAAGGTGAAGGCTGCCGGCTTAGTGCCGGCGTATCTGCAAGATTTCTTGGTTTCTAAAAATTCCCGATCAAAGCCGGCACCTGGGATTAAAAGCCGTCAGCTTTGAGCCGACGTATCCACTTAAGCCGGCAGTGTAAATGGATAAGCGGCCAGCTTTGTGCTCTCGGTATGTAATTTTTCTGTTTACACTGGCTGTAAGCCGCCAGCGTACATTGCAGAAATGCTGGCGTAGGTTCTGCAGATGCTTTTAACAGGTACGAATCCTCTCTCTCATTCTCATTCTCTCATACTTGCTCTCCCCCTCTCACTCTCAATCAACGAATTTCACTCCTCATTCATCAATCCACGGTGTTTAGTCCATCTACCAAGTAAGTTTTCAATGATCTCTATACTTAATCCTTTGTTCAAATCCATTACATTGCTTTGTTTATATGAATCTGTCGATTTGGGTTTGATGACTGTCTTTGATATTGATGTCGGATATTGATGAAATTGGTTGCTTGAATGCCTTTGATATGCTGTTGAAGATAGATTTCGGTTCCATATATTGAGATTGCAAGTTGTGCTGTGTTGATTCATGATTACTGTCAGATTGAAAAGTTAGGGTTCTTGAGCTATCTAGGTTGTTTTAATTTCGAAATTGGGGTTTTATGGATATGATGTTATTGCTGCTGGATTTGTAATTCTTAATACTACCTAGTAGCTCCGATTCTTGCATTAGGCTTAAAATTGCTCGAATTGAGATTGGAATGTGAAATTGTGATCAATTTTGATAAAAAAATCAGTATGAAAATGATTTTGGGACAAAAGGAAAAATTTTTTTAAATCATTTTTGTTTGAAAAATTTGAAAGTCCAACGTTCAATTCTGAGCTGGCAAGCCTAAGCTGCCAGCTTTCATATTGATTTGCAAGTGTAAATGTTCCATTCAAGTTCATGATCAATAGCTCCACTAATTATATGCCTTAATATCAAAATTGTTCAAAATCATGTTTTAGGCATAAATTAGAATTGCATTAATGTTGTGCATTCCTTATTTTTAATTGAATTCAAATTATTTGCAGGAATGGCTCCAAGACAAAAGTGACAAAAGACCACTGACGCCTCTACATCGGGTTCAGAGAACCGAGATCTGCTGTCTAGTCAGCAGTATGCAAAAGATAGAAAGAAGAGGCTTGTCAAGAATGATTTCTTAAATGTCCAGTATTTAGACTGGTGCCTGCTGGATGAATTTGGGATCATTGACCAGATCAGGGAGATTATTCAAGATCCAGCATGGCTCCGACTGTTTGACTTTCGAGAGCCGGCATACAAGAACTTGACGATAGAGTTCTTATCCACAGTGAAGAACATTCCAGATAGAGAGGAATCTACTTTTCAGTTCCAGGCCTTTGGGCATATTAGAGAGGTGAAATTGAAGCAGATGGGCCACTTGATGGGACTGTATGATGATGAAGCAGACAATAGGAATCTGCCCAACAGTTGGCCAGTGGACATGACACAGGAGGCTTATTGATTCCAGCTAGTTGGTCCTGAGAGAGCAAATGAGCACTTTGTTCCCTCCAAGTCTCTGGCCACATCTTTTCGTGCCGTTGAGCACAAGCTGCTCTACCATATTCTTGCACACACCCTGAGTTGCAAGAAGACTAGTCATAGCAAGGTGACCACGTTCGACATGTTTTACTTATTTAGCCTTATTAGAGGCTACAGGATTGACCTTGTGGTGGAGATAACGAATTTTATATACCGGCAGGCAGAAGACACGAGGACTCGAGGCCTATGCTGTGGAGGCTACATCACTAGACTACTGAAAGGAATGAATATTTTTGAGCCTCCACAGGACGATGAGGTGTTTGAGTGCAAGAAAATTACATCTGCACCTTTCCGAGGCTGAGGATTGTTGAAAAACCCCAGAGTAGCACAGCCACCGGTATTACAGGAGGTCGAGCTCCAAGATATCTTTCCTGGAGATGCTCCATTTGAGATGCCATCCACATCCGCTCCTCTTCCTCTTGCAAGCACTTCATCAGCGTATAGCATGGACCAGCTTAGGCTGCATGTTGATGAGCTGAAGCGCCAGAGCCAGGAGCTCAGGGATAGTCAAGAGAAGGAAAGGAAGAAGAACAAGAAATTTAGGAAGACTATCTTTGAAGCGTTGAAGACGGCCATTTGCTGCATTAGCCCAGAGACAGGGGCTGGCATGACATATCAGACTTCATCTAAGTCACATCACTCAGATAGGCTCAGCTCAAAGCATACATGGACAGCCAACCCAGGAGACATACAGAGACATACTCCCGAGGGTAGCAGCAGACAGAGTCCAGGGCCAGAGAGCTAGAGACCCTGCTAGCTCTCAATTTAATCTTTATTGCTTTTATTTTTATTGGTCTGTATATTTATTGAGTACCTAAGTTCCTGTGGGTGAACTCCTTTATTATTTTTTTTCTGCTTTTATTTTTTGTTTTTGTTTTTGTTTTTCTTTTGTAGTGATTTCATGAAACAAGCAAAGCAAATCTCTTACCATGCAAAATTTTGATGAAAATGAAACAAACGACTGACTTCAGGGAAGTATCCAATTCATTTTTTTATTCCTTTCCTATGTTTTTATTTGTTGCAAAACAGTGAGGACACTATTTGGTTGAAGTGTGGGGGAAGGGATAGAATTGCATGAAGTGTTGAAGTGATGAATATGATCTGTTGACTGTTGCTATTATTTATATTGGAAATTCTGTACCTTGTATTTTTGGTTTGAAAGCAAATCATGAGGAAATTATGCCAAATTTTTTTCAAAAATCTCTTGAAATTGGAGATAGTACAAAGCAAAGAATAAAAATCAATGAAATTGACTTGTGAAAGTATCTTACTCACCTGCTGTTGTGATTGGTTTACTAAGTTAAAATTAAGTTGTAAAATCCTTAAGGAACAAGTTTACTTTATTTTTAACTTTAGATTGGAAATTTAAGAGCTGGTCGAGTTCTTTTTGTGAAAAATAAATAGGTCTACTTCTTGGAAATTTTAGTTTGTATATATTCTTTGAATTTTAACACTTAGTGAAAGAGGTAGAAAAAACTTTTAAACTTAGTGATCCTTCATAAAAATAAGTCTTTGATATTGTTATTGCTTTCAAAAAGAAAGAAACAAGCATAGCCACTACTCCTCTGACTTGAAATTTTGAGTTATGAGTATTCGAACTTGAATGTTAAAGTGAGGAAGCGTTCTTAGGGGTATTTTGAAACTTGGTCAATTAGGTAATGAGCCTGGGATGTGCCGACTCAATGAACTCACTGTAACGAGAAGGGAAGAATGGCAAAAGTTCAATTCATGAGCTTTGAAAAACAAAAAGATGGAGGCAAAAACCTCCCAAAAAGAAAATAAATTCTTGAGAAAGAAAAAGAAAAATGAATGCAAAATATGCAAAGGAAGGAGACTTATAAAAAAGAAGGAGAAATTCTAAGGAAAAAGTAGATACCACATGCTTTTATTTTGTGTTACTTAGAATATATAAAGTTCAATTCATGAGCTTTGAAAAACAAAAAGATGGAGGCAAAAACCTCCCAAAAAGAAAATAAATGCTTGAGAAAGAAAAAGAAAAATGAATGCAAAATATGCAAAGGAAGGAGACTTATAAAAAGAAGGAGAAATTCTAAGGAAAAAGTAGATACCACATGCTTTTATTTGTGTTACTTAGATATATAAGCTAGAAATCCAATGAAGTTTAAATGAGTATTTTTCCTTAATGGATTGAGTATTTGCTTTTGAATAGAAGGTTCTTTTGTTAAAAGTTGAGATTAAAACTTGTTTTGTTTGGATTAACTTCTAAATTTTGATTATAGTACTCTAATTATAAGAAATTGGTATAGTTAGAGTAATAGATACAAGAAAAACAAGTTAAAGAAATTGTCATTAAATTGGAACATTGTACTATCTATAAAGAGATTTCATTTTATTCTTCATTTTGCTTGAGGACAAGCAAAAGTTCAAGTGTGGGGGAATTGATAAGATCATATTTTATACAACTTATTTATGATCACAAGAGCTAGATGGATATTTGTTTTGATTGAATTTTATGTTTTAGGACTAATTTGGACAAAGAAATCAAAACAAGAGAATTTGAATCAAAAAAAGGAAAAATTGAAGTCAAGGCCGGCAATTCTACATTCAAAGCCGCCAGTGTTCAGATGGCGTAAAACTGAAGGCCGCTGCAGCACTGCCAGCTTTGCGGAGCATATGTATCAACCACATTATAAGCCGCCTCAAAGCTGCCGGTGTAGAAGATGAAGAAGCCAGCGTACTTGAAGGTCGGCAGCTCAAAATTGGAAAGTCACCAGCGCACAAGGAGTTACAGCATATGCCGACTCCTAAGCCGCCGGCGTTGGGGCAGTGTAGGCCAAAGATATGAAGAGACGTGAAGACATCAAACGCTTGAAGGAAACTGAAGAAAAAAATCTGTTGGAATGCCTACGCCGGTGTGAAAGCCGCCGGCTTTGGGACGGCGTTCGTTATAAATCAGCCCAACACTTCATTTCTGATCACATACGCCGGCTAGATCTACATATAAGCCGCCGGTGTAGAAGCGGCCTATAGGTGTAACCGATATTGAAGGCTGCCAGTGCACTGCCTGCGCAAAGGATAATTTGAAGATACGCCGCCTGTAAGCCGCCGGCGTAGGATCCATAACTGCCGGTGTACGAAGTGAAACAGCAAAATTCATTTAATGTTTTGCATGGAATTTTTCCTATAAATAGGGGGTCTTCTCCTCACTTTCAGATAACCCCAAGTAGCTTTAAATCATACTACAATACATAGATTAGAATTAAGCATTCCATAGAGATTTTTGAAGAGAAATTGAAGTTGTTCAAGAATTTGCAAGTGAAGCTTTGATATATTGAATTGGTGATATCTGATCTTTTTCCTTTTATGCAATTCATATATCTGAATATTTTGATCATAATGAAATCATTTGCAATTTCTTATCTAATTGTTGAATCATCATCCATGAGTAGCTAAATTCTTTTTGTGGGAAGTTGATGAAGCTTTAAACATGCTAAAATGATCTTTGAATCCATGTTATAAGATAGTTAGAATCATGAGATATTCATATTGAGTTCTGATTATTCATCATACCTTTGGTGTATAAGAATTCTAATAACTCGGAAGGGAAATTAGGGTTCATATGAATTCATAAATTGAGATTAAATTACAATTGCGGAAGCGGCGGAGTTTAATCTAATTTAGAAATTGTCCATGAATATTAATGCAATGATTTATATTGATTTCTCACTAAGGAATTAGGGGATGTTAATATAAAGTATTAGTCAATTATAGAATCGGAAGGTTTACAATTGTAATTTTGATTCCACTAATAATTTATTTAGCGGAAGCTATTGAATTGTTTTTGTGGTTTAAAAGGTTTTTAAACTCTGTTTTTAAATCTTGACAATTTCTTATGAATATCCATGAATCTAATTATCATTATAACATGACTTCAAGTTGATTGGCAATAGTTTAAAGTGGATTCTGCTCCTTCCCACATTTTTCTAATATATCACTCTCTTCAAAAACTCATTGCATTCATATAAATACTTAATTAGATAATTTAGTTTAATTTTAATCTAATCATTTGAAAAGATCAATTGCCTAGATATTAGTATTAGTTGATAACTGTCTGGTAGTTAATAGATCTCCGTGGGATCGATACTGGACTCATGCTATATTACAATAGAAGGCCCAGTACGCTTGCTGGAATAAATGCTTTGAAAATTCACTACTAATTATAGCACATCACGAGTCAATAATGGAGAACTCATCATTGAAGGTAATGATGTACGCAACAATCCACTCCCTACACACAATGCGCAACGGGGTGCAGCAAATGCTGTTAATCATGATCTGAGGACTGAAGAGGAAGAAGTGACACAGATCGAGGCATGAGAAGAAAAGGAACTACTAGTAAATGATGATCAAGATGCAGATTGTACGGTGGCTACTACCTTGTTAAAAACTGCCAACTTCAAGAAGTTCTTTGACTTGTTAGGATTTAATGAAGAGGCACGGATTGCAGCAGCAACCGCACTTACCCAGATCTCTAAAAGACAATACGGGGAGTGTAGTGTAGCACAACCTGTACGAAGAATGGCACACGCACATTAGAATGGAATTTTATTTACACAAGTAGACATGTGCGTAAGGAATCCTAACCACAGCCGGCCATTATACGTTGAAAGCACACTCAACGAACATCATGTGTCACGCCCCAGCGGGTACCCTAAACGTGACAGCCTGCCGTACACAATATTAAAACTTAAGAATGACTACCTCAGTCACTCGAAAGCTTCCATATCGGTACAAGGCGTACATTCACAACAAAGGGAGACCGGTGGAGTAATGCATTTTAAGATATTGGCAGCGGAACATACAAAATAACACTCAATATATATTTCATTGAAATAAAAGTCTTACAGCTTCTAAGGAGCATTCCCCCGATAACTTCATAATAACATGGTTCTAATATAACATCACTAAGCTAGAAGATTTTAGAAGAATCTACTCTATAACTTCAAAATAGATTGCCTCCAAAAGCTTCTCAAAATAAGGATTCTACCCGGGAAATCAAGATGGTCTCGGGTGCAAAAAGATGATCCTGCAATATCAAAAGTCTATAGGAGTATAAGCATGACTAGCTTAGTGAGATATTCCTTACATAATAGTACTCATAACAACAATCAAACAAGTTTATTAATCAAGCATATGAATGCAACAACCATATGATCCAACATTACATACGACTATCCGGTTTCGTATGTTTGATGGATTTACCCCTCCATCGGTGGTTAGGGAATGCTTTGAACTGGGTCCCGAACAACCTCCTCAAGTTTGCGCGCGTCTTGGGGTTCCAACTAACCGTACTACTAGTCCCCGGGCCTTCCATGCCCAAAGCGATCGATCCGGCTCGGCTACACCTTGAGGCCGTATTCCCCGAACGTCCTAACCCTCAAGATGTAGCTAGGCAGCTTACCTTTCCGGTCCCACACTGAGGAGTAGTAGCAAAACTTCGAAATGATATTCTAAGTGATATGCATGAGCAATTTATTATATGGTGATTTCAATATGACATTAAATCATTTAAAGCGATCAAACAATATTTGCACACATAACAATACATACATGGAAACATTTATATCAATCACAAATCGGGTTCCGATATACTTATTTTTAATTGCACACGATGAATCACATACATAATTCCCATAATATCCCACATGCATATCAATTTTATCTTTTCCTATATCTAGTGCTCTATTCTACAAGCACATGCGCGAATACATAAGCGTAAAGGAAACTCACTCGTCCATAGCGCTCTAGGAGTCGAAGTAATCCTCGGGGAAGACAAGATCGTGATCCTCGACACCTAAACAAAAGAAATACCTAACATGAGTATTTCATCCAAGATCTATTCAAATTCTATACCTCTATCTTAAAGAATTCGTAAATATCGTATGGGATGGGAATTCCAACTTAAAATGGCCATAACTTGCTCATTTTAACTCGGAATTTCGCATATTATATACCGATTTCTACCTACTCGAAAAGATCTATCTATTTCTAAGGTTATTTTTGTCAAAAGAAGTTATTTAGGCCTCGGAATAGTAGCGTACAGATTTGATACGAATTTTCCAAACTTCAAAACTAGAGTTTTCAAACCTTTCTTCACTCATGGGCTTTTGTACAAAAGTATAGATATATAGTACGATTGAAAAATCCCTTGAATATATGTATATACATATATGTATAATCTCATACTATATGCATGAATTTGGTGTTGTCTCAACAATGGTTTTGTAAAACAAATGTCTTGAACGTGAGATAAGCTTAAGGCTTGAAAAGAATTTTATTTTTGAAAAATTCCCTAAGTTATCATAAATGAGTATTTCCTCCTTTTAACTCCATTCCTTCAAAAAGTTATTCTAATCATTCAAGATTTCCATAAATTTATTTCTAGCGTTTTTGGAAAACAAAGTCTTTCTAAATACTTTATGGTTAGTTCCACTTTTAAAAGAAATCATCTTATAAGTTATTTTTGAAAAACTTATCTTAGACTTTAGTGTTGGTGGAAAACTTTCACAATTGAATCTAAGAAATCCTTTGTTTAAGTCTAAAGAAACTTTCTTATTTTGAAAAGAGAATTTATATTAACTTTACTTTATGTATTTCTTGGTAAAAACCATATATTGTTACTATCTTTAGAAGGATATTTATTTAAGATAAATTTCAAACCTTTAAGGAAAATAACTTCTTATGTGACAAAATTTTATATTTAAAAAGAGTTCTTATTCTTATTTTAAGAAAACTCATTTCTATTATGATTGAGACAATAACAACATATTCATGTATGAATGAGAGTATGTAACCATGAAAAATATAAAAACAACATAAATAAAATAAATAAGAGCATAAAAGTAAAGTCAAGTATTGGGAACCTTAGCTTTATCAAGGTATCCCGGGACTAAGAATGGACTAGTCCTCAAAGAAAAGAAAAGCAAAGAAATAAAATTGTTTTGACTTGATATGGACAAGTCTAAGACTAGAAAGACTGGTCTTAATATTGCATAAAACAAATAAATAAATAAATTGCAAGACTTGAAAGTAAATAAATAAATAACAAGTGAGCTTATATACATAATACTTAAATAAGCTAGGTTAGAAACAATAATAACAATATCAACATAAAGAAAATAAGAACATGAACAAAAACAAAACATGAATAAATTGTTGCTTCTTTAACTCATTGAGTCTAAGAAACATACACTAAACTCATGTTGAGTTATATGAACATGAGGAGAGAATATGAGAAACTTTTACCTAAAGCTTATGGGTTTGTTGAAGAAGAAAAGAATGGGTTGTTGTATTATGTGGGACTTGGTTTTCTAAAGAAAAAAAGAGACTTGAGAGAGGTTTTGGGAGAGGAATTTTGTGGAGTGATTTTGAGAGAGTTTTAGTATGAATTTTTGTTGTGTGAAAGAATGGAAGAGGAAGGGGGTATTTATAGATTTTTGGAGTGGAAATTTGTGTGATTAAATTTAATTGAAATTGAAAATAAAATTGATGGAAGAGGGGGCATAGGGGCACCGGTTTTGGTACATGTAGGGGGGGAAATAATTATTTTTGTTTGTTTTGTATTAAAAGAAGTAATGTGTAAAGTGTGATGTGATTAAAGTTGTATGGGGAAGGTAAATTGTAAGATATATGTATGGTAGAGTGTAAGAATAGAGTGTAAGAAAAAGTAGAGATGGGTGAATAGTAATGAATAGTAGAAAGGTACTATGAATAGTAGACTAGACAATTAAAATACCGGTAGTAACGAAAATACACGTAATTAAGCTATATCTGATATTTTTAGTTACCGAAAAATCCTAAAACTGATATTTTTGAAAACCTTATATTTTTACGAGTCTATTGGTGTTGTCGGAATATTTTTGCTATCCAGTGCTCCGGGGCACGGTTTTCGAAAACTGATCCCCATTGGATCCGAGGGACACTCTGATATTTTTAGGCTTTCCTATATCATTACGAAACATATTCCACAATTATTTCAATTTCGTTTTCTAGGGTTTAAGAAAACGGGATTGCCGGATCTAGATTCACTAGACTAAACATAGAACTAGGTTAATTTTAGGGTTTCGTTTCAACTTCCGGTTCTTAGGGTTTACTAATATTATCGAAAAATCTAGGGGCTTACATCATGTCAAGAGGACATTCATTGACAATGGCGCCTCTATAAATATCATGCCAATGTCTACATTCAAAGCTACGAATATAGATGTGAGGCGGCTCGTGAAGCAACCCATTGCTATTAATAGCTTTATTGACTCAATCACAAATACAATGGGATACGTCAATGTTGATTTCAAGGTTGGACCAATCTAAAGCTCCACACGATTCCATGTGATCGATGCGCCCATATCCTACCACCTGCTTATTGGAAGGAAGTGGCTACATGATCACAACCTTATACCTTCAACACTGCATCAGTGTATGAAGGGTCATTGGAAAGGGAAAGATGTATTCATTCCCGCCGCAAAGAATCCTTTTGAGTACAAGGAATCATATCTTGTTGAAGCCAGCTTCTTCAATAAGTATGCTGAGGAAGGAGGGACAATTATTGTGAAGCCCTCTGGCATATCATTACCTACTTGGGAGGAGACTCAAGAGAAACAAAATAAAAAGAGGAGTCGCGGCTCCCATGGTGGTAGGAAGAAGCAAAAGCAAGTTGCCGAGGTCGAAAGTTTTATTCGATCTGATGGGAAAAGGGTATATTACTTATGACGATATACGGGATCTGAAGAAGCTTTCATGTCATCTTCAGATCCCATGATGATACAAGAAACCCAACCCCCCCCCCCCCCCCCCCCCCCCCCCCCCCCCCCAACCCCCAATAGTTGCAAGACCAGATGAAACCTCAAGCAGAGGAGGTTGAAGAGTTGGACGTAGCAGGACCAGGAGAAGCCCAACGACTTATCTTCATTAGAAAAAGCCTTTTGCCGGAGATCAAGGTCAATTTAGTAGAATTATTGAAGAATTATAGAGATGTGTTTGCATAGACATATGACGAAATGCCTAGACTAGATCCCATGTTAGTGGTGCACAGATGGAACATCGCACCTGGAGCTAAGCTTGTCAAGCAAACGCTACATATCTTTCGTCTAGAGGTTGAACTCCAATAAAGGAGGAAATTGAAAAACTGCTTCGAGCTGGCTTCATCAAGCCAATTGAACACCCTACATGGCTAGCTAATATAGTGCCACTAAAGAAGAAGAATGGGCAGATACGTGTTTGTGTCGACTTTCGTGACCTCAACAAGGCATGCCCAAAGGATGACTTCCCACTTCCCAACATAGACACATTGGTAGACGCCACAGCTGGCCACGAGCTATTTTCATTCATGGATGGTTTTAGTGGGTATAACCAAATCAAGATGGCTGCTGGAGACGCTGAACATACTACTTTCAGAACATCAGTAGGAAACTTTTACTACACTGTCATGCCTTTTGGGCTCAAGAATGCGGGCGCTACTTATCAGAGACCAATGACCGCACTCTTGCATGACATGATGCATAATTTCATTGAAGATTATGTTGATGACATAGTCATCAAATCCAGGAAGGCACTTGATCATTTGATTCACCTCCGTAAAGTATTTGAAAGATGCAGACTGTATAAGCTACGTATGAACCCACTAAAGTGCATGTTCGGAGTCTCATCCGGAAAATTCCTTGGATTCGTTGTTCATAGACAAAGGATTGACGTCGACCCAACTAAGGTACAGGCCATAAGGTCCATGCCTTCACCAACTAATCCAAAGGAATTGAAGACATTCTTGGGGAAAGTTTCTTACATCAAGCGATTCATACCTGCATTAGCAGAAATTTCATATCCCTTGCAACACCTCATGAAGAAGGGAACTTCATTTCAGTGGGGGAAGCCTTAGGAGGAGGCAATGCAAAAGATTAAAGGAATACTTACTTCGCCCTAGATAATGACCTTGCCAGTAAAAGGCTTGCCAATGATCCTCTATCTAACATCCACAGATAGATCCATCGGCGCCTTATTGGCTCAAGAACTTGATGGTATCGAGCATCCAGTGTACTACTTGAGTCGCTCCCTTCAAGGAAGTGAGATCAATTACTCAACATGTGAGTATTCACAACACAGAAGCTCCGCCACTACTTTTTGGCACACAAAGTTAACCTTGTCACAAACTCCGATCCCATCAAATATTTGCTGTCACGACCGGCCTTATCGGGAAGGATTGCTAAATGGTTGCTTTTGTTGTCAGAATTTGACATCACTATCATACCACCTAAGGCTATTAAGTCTCAATCCTTAGCTGATCTCTTGGCACAATTTCCCACTACAGATGGAACTCATGCCATGAGCCAAATCCCGGCAGAATTTCATGAAGACTTGATGATGGTAGAATCGGATAGAGAATGGCAAGTGCAATTTGATGGCTCCTCTAGCAGTGCTGGACGAGGAGCTGGAGTAGTTTTGAAATCTCCAACAGGTTAGGAGATACCCCTAGCATTTAAGTTAGACTTTCATTGCACCAACAACGAGGCTGAGTATGAAGCGCTCCTTCTCGGATTCATTTTTGCTTAGAATGCCGGAGCCTCGCACCTATGCATCCGTGGTGACTCAAATCTAATAATACAGCAAGCAAATGGTGAGTTCGCCCTCAAAGAGCCAACACTTGCGCCTTATAGGGTTGTAGTGCAAGCTATCATTAGGAAGTTCAATCTAGTAAGATATGAGCACATCAAGCGATCAAGTAATCGTTATGTAGATGCACTGGCAACACTGGCTTCTAAGGTTCCCATGGAGATTAAGGAAGACTACCTGAATGTACAGGTTATCAAGAAATCTATCCCTTGTACAACTTTAAACTTAGTGGACAAAGAAGAGGAAGCACAAGATGATTGGCGTATGCCTATCAAGACGCTGCTAGCACAACCCAATGCGGCTTCTGTGTCAACTTTGAAAAATTCTACTCGCATCAACGATGTCCTCTACTTCAAAGGGCTAGATAGCATCCTAGCACGTTGCATCTGTGCAAAGCAAACTCATCTTAAGTTGGATAAATACCATACACTCTGGTGTGGAGAGGAAGGACCACCCCTGTATCGTCGCATTCAGCGTGCAGGGTATTATTGGCCAACCATGTCCAAAGATGCTTCTCAGCTGCAGATGAGTTGCCCGAAATGTTCTAAACTACCAGATCAGGGTGAATGCAACTTTATAGCAAGCGCTGGTGACTGGCGACGACCATATATTGACTATCTGAAGAATAACACCCTACCTACAAATAGCACGGACCCGCGGCTAGTCAAGCATAAGGCAAGGAAATACATCATACATGAAGATGCACTGTATAGGGTATCATTCATGGGAAAACCTCTCAGGTGTATCGCTCCTCCTGAAACAGATACTATATTAGCCGGAACTCACTCTGGAGATGGTAGCGAGCATCAAGGAGGAAGGAAATTACATTATCATTTGTTGGATCTAGGATATTATTGGCCTACCATGGAGACCGACGCCTTTAACTTTGCAAAGAAGTGTGTTGCCTGTCAGAAACATGGTCATGCAATCCATGCTCCCGCTGTCGCACTTCACAGCTTAACTACTCCATGGCCATTCCATACTTGGGCATTTGATTTGATTGGTCCGATCCATCCACCATCAAAGAGGTGTATTTAGATTTGGGCAGGGATAGAGTGTTTTGCTAAATGGGTAGAAGCAATCCCATTGAAGAAAGCTAGCAGACCAATTGTAGTGGCTTTCATGAAAGAACATGTCATCTGTCGCTTTGGAATCCCAAAACGCATTCTCTCAAATAATGGGACGCCTTTTATCAACTCACATGTCCGGCAATTGTTGACCTCCTATAATGTTGATCATGTGAAGTCCACAGCCAACTATCCCAAAGGAAATGGACAAGCAGAACTACCAATAAGACACTTTTGAAGATACTCAGTCGTATGGTACATGACAATCATAAAGAATGGCATGACAAGCTTCCGCTAGCATTATGGGCCTACAGGACATCTAAGCACAATCCTACACAAGCAACATCATTCTCCCTCGTATATGGGTCGGAGGCAGTGATGCCCATAGAGATCTTGATTCCATCTGCATGCTTAGCTATCAACGCAAATTTAGAACCAGATACCCTATGTGTGTTGGACTTAGAAGCATTAGAAGAAAGACGAGACACTGCCAAGCGTAACTTCGCTAATTATCAACAACGGCTCAGTATTGCATATGACCGCTTGGTTAGGAAGTGCTCTTTCTAACAAGGCGACGTTGTACTTCGCGTAAGTTCACGCCAAAGTGGGAAGGTCCCTTCATCATTCATGAAGTGCATGATAGTGGCTATTGCAAACTTTTGAATCCAACAAATGACAAGGTTACAGCACCTATCAATTTTCAATATGTTAAGAAATTTCATATGTGAGTACAATAGATGTACATTGAATACATTATTGAATAAAATTAAGGCTTGCATTATCAAAGCCCTTCTTATCATGTCTTCTCTGTCTATCTCTTTTATTGCTCTATTAATTTTCTTTTGTTGCTGCAAAGTTAGAGATATATCTCCTTAGCGCACAAAGATTAGTTAACATGACCAAACAAAAAAAAAAAGTAAAGGCATTACTTATATATGTTGTCGCCACTTAGTAAGAGTATAGTCTCCTAAGTGCACAACGATACGAATATGGCATGCTGACTAGTAGAAGCATTGTCCCCTAGGCACAAGACAATATGCTATCATACCTAACATGGCATAAATGTTTTAGAAACATGCAATGAATGGTTAAGTATTGGGCAATACCCTCTTAACCAATTAACCTCAACTATTAAGGTGGTAAGCTTATCAAGCACGTAATACTATCGCCGCTCCAAGCGCGATCGATCCATTACCCTAATAATAATAATAATAATAATAATATTGTTGCTTTGCAAGCGAAAGTGCTACTCCGATGCACGACATAAGACTCATATAGCCTTTGTTATATTTTGAATTGTTGCTGCTAAGTGGAAGTAATGTTTCCTAAGCGCAAGCACATGACACTAACGGCTTCAGTCAAATGTTGACATTCACACATATACATATACATATGTAAAGAAAACAGCAATGATTGCAATAAATTTAAATTCATTCATTACATAAAACAGCAGTGCTAGCGTAATTGGTCTAAAATGGAAACAAAGTAACAAACAAATCCAAACTATGGCTTACAATCCAAGCTTACTACAAATTCTAAGTCATCTTCTCCTAAAGAAGTCTCCATTTTAGTCTTCGCTATCACAATCTCTGTTTGGATCTCTTGCAGCTTCACCATCAACTTGTCATAATCTCCCTTGGCATCCCTGTAATTCAGTACTCTCTTGGCCTTGTCAGCAACAGGCCATAAGCTATCGATGTTAAACTGCAACATACGAGCCCCCTCAACACATTTGACAAGTTGCTTTAGCTCTGTCGTTGATAAAGAGCTCCAACGTTTGTCCATCAATAACATGGCTTCACCAATCATTTTCATCATTGCAGTAGCTATCTCGGTTCCCAACACAGGAGAACTGGCCCAGAATTCCCTGTCCATGGCATTAAGACTCTCTAAAGGTGCTATCAAATGAGATGGTACGGTAAAGCCATAGAAGGAAGTCATCTCCTTTAATGCAACATAGTCCTCTGAAGTTGCCACCATGTCTTCACAAGACACGCCAGCAACTGAGAGAGGAAGGAACTCAATAGATGCATTGACAATAGGTGCACTCGTGATCCCATCATCAACAGTATGCCCATCATCCTTATAATTGAGCTCTTCAGTCTTGTCGACATCACTTCCATTGTCATCACAGGGGTTTGGAGACGGTTCGTAATCAATTTTCTCTAGGCCATCATCTTCACCATCCAGTACCATCACTAGTGTAATAGCACCACTAGAGCGATGAGAACTTAGAAAAGAGCTTGTGTCGACTTGAAAAAGACGAATAAAGAAAACATTAGACAATAAAAGAAGAGTAATAATAGCGGGTTATACACAAAAAAAAATTATTACCTCCTCGATGAGTGCACGCTTTGCTGCCCTAGAATCCACTAGCTGAGGTGGTGGATGGTTACTCTTCGGTTTAGAAAGAGGAGCATTAGTAAAAGGTTTTAATTTGCCTGATGCAGACTCCTCAACCACTTGAATATTATCGGTTGGCCTATGGTACCTGTTCCTGGGTAGTCTGAGATAGAACTCGTAGCGATATATGAGTGGGGCTTGCAACGTATCATCTACGGATGCAAAGGCATAGTCACAAAAGATGGCTATACAATTCGACCAGTGCGTCAGCCAACCAACAGAAGCAACTCCATGACGCTCCACAGAAGGAAAGAATAGTTGTCGCATCGTAGTATAAATACATTTAAAGTCACTTGGCGAGATCAATTGGCAGCATGAATCGAAACTCTGCACAATATTGAGAAGACGCGGTACTCCTTGATCAAAACCAAAGTGGCATGCCACTCTGTGAAGGGAGTATACCATCACCCTTTGCTCCAAGAATCGCCCATTTGAATCTCCTTTGTCAAGCAAAGATGGCAGGTCCCCTGGGATGCACCAAAGCATAAACCTAGCTTGATTTTTATCTAGCTTACGACGATTATCAACTAAGATAACCTCGCTTTCAGAACCTGGAGGATAAAGCCCATCACCATCTTGATAACCTTCAAGAGACTCTACGAAAGGTCAAAACGTAAACTCCTTCTCGACATCGATGAGCTGAAGAAGGGGCCGATTAATCTCTACTCCAATCCATGCCTATGCTCGAGGAGCAGCAAGATTCGAATCTTTGTTGATGGATGGCTGTGCAAGGTGATTCTGAAACCGCTCACAAAAGAATAGCTGCAAGAAAAGTAAGTCTATATGTGACACATTCACATATCGACCCTTAGAACGGACAGAAGCTTGGTGGTATAGGTCAAGACGTCGATATAAAGACCTCAGGTAGAAAGGAGCTAATACAAAGCATTGGCCCCGTGCAATACGTACAGCCAAAGCAAAGATCCAAAGGCTTACACCTTCTTCTGGCCCACCAGGGAACACGAATAATGATAACCAAAATGCAATGAAGCCTGCGAGCTCATACCTATACCAAAAGAGGAACGTGTTAGTTAGAGAAGTCAAGTATGAAATAATAACATGAACATACTTACTCTTTTCCACGAGCTGGTCCTACTACTTGAGGCATGTTCTTTCTCCGCTCTTCGAAGAAATGTGTTACCTAGGCAGAGAAACACGGTTTCTTCTTATCATCTCGAGCGAGCTTTAGAGCCGCTAGTATAGATGCTTCGAGGTGGCGCTCTTCGCGTGAAGTTGCAACTACAGTGGCATTAGTCACTCCAAAACAGTATAGGTTCAGAAGCACGACCACGTCTTCAAGAGTTAGTGATATCTCTCCCCATGTAGTGATAAATGTATGAGTCTACGTACTCCAGCAAGAGATGATGGCACGCTATACTTCCATCTTGTTTGTGCTGACGAGCCACAAGCGAGCAGAGGTGATGATGGCGTCATAAACTTTGGCTTATTTCAGCAGCTTCACATATTCCAACTGGTCAGTGATGTAGTCTACCCAGTCGCTCCATCCAGGTGGCAGCTCCTTAAGAAATGGGAAGTGTGTACTGGAAAATGGTAGGTCCTTCCTCTCGTTTCTGAAAAATAGCACTGAATCCCCCCTAATGGTGTTCCTTGAATCTGCACGCGGCTCGGGCTCGATTAATCAGAAGTCAACATCAGTAGGGAGAGTTGCACATAACTTGGGGTGAGAAGCCTTGTCCCAAAACATATCTTCAGAAATTGTGTTGTCTATCTACTGGTCTCGTGGAAGCTGAATTTGTGGTAGATTACCATCCTGGCACACCAGCAAGTCCCTTTGTTTGATAACTTCAACGGTTGGTGCTTGCCTAACTTTGATCTCCTTCTGTATGGCCATTTGGATACTGGAGCATTGGATACTTCTTGTTTCCTTGTATTTGGTAACTACAATTTGTTGAGCTTGGCTATTCTTTTCCTCTTTTGCCATCAATCTCTACTGGTCTTGTGATGAGCTAATGCCTGTGAAAGTCAAAGAAAGTAGAAATTAGTGAATTATACATATATATATAATATATATGTACTTATCACCCATAAGTATAAGAGATCAAGAAAATACAAATAAGTACAGACTAGGTAGGAGGATGGCATACTAATATGTTCCTGCGATATTTGATTCAAGTATGGTAAAAGGATGACGTCACTTGTGTCAATAAAACCTCGAACAATTGCAAAGCCTTGATCCTTGTGATGCTACTTCTGCTCCAACTACTAATGACGTGGGCCTATTGAGAGATACAAAGCCAGATAAAATCAAGACAGTAACAAGATTGGGTCCCGTCAGAGTTTAAAGTAGGAAAAAGTCTTATAATGACAACAACTAATGTCGTTGCACATGATTTAGATGTCAACACAAAAGCCCTCTACATGTTATAGGGATATGTGTCGAAAAAAAAATCCATCCTAATCAACGTATCCGTACTCGCCCTCTCAATGTTTCTGCCGTTATTTTCCACACCGTTTCTCTTTGGAGTTAAGAGGAAATGAATCCCGCGTCAGAAAAGAAAATTTATTATTCCGGAAAAAAAAAAAATCCTAGCAATTTCAAGGACATTATGTGCTCAAGCATTTACAAACATATTTCACAATTTTTGTGTTTTAGAAGCCAAATGGATAACACCAGGATCCAAAACCACATTTTTCCATTACATTCATGTCGGAGGAGTTAAAAAGTTATGGAAATGAATGGAAGTTTTAGTTCAGTAAACAACCAAGACTCAAAATCATGACTCATAAAGATCCCTCCTAGCATAATACATAGTCTAATAAATAAAATCCTGATTAAAAGGAAAAAAAAAAAAAAGAAGGCAAACTGAGTCACATGTTAAGAGTCAAACCTTATTCCTCCTTGGTGGTCTTGTGTTTAATAGTAGCTATTGAACAAGCTTCAACGTTTCATGCGTTTTGAACATCTAAGGTTTCCTCTCCCTTATTTGATGTGTGCGTTCGGGTTCAATTTTTGGATTGGGGGACTTGGTAAGTTGTGCGACTCAGTGAGCTGAAGAGAGCTATATTGATGCAATATCGGTTGTGTTGCAACCTCGGTGTAAGGCCCTCATCAACGGAATATGATTTTAATCACCTGTGGCAATCAAGAAGATTATGAGGCATTTAAAATAATTCACTCAATCCATCCATCGTAAACAGGTTGGTGGAACGCAATCTTATGATTTGAAAGTGAGGTTTAGCTTTATAATACATGCTATATATGGCATTCACAGTGTGACGGTGGCATGAAATAGATATATGGCATCCAATATATATAATATAGTGCGTGAATTATTTTGCGAAAAGTTGGATTCTAAGAGCTTCGATTCAGATGTAGTTCGAAAAAGGGTATTGATATATGTGGCAAGATTTAAATATGTTAGTGATATGCTGATGGAATTGGTCTTACCCACGACGATTGTGCTTGAAACATCTAAGAGACAAAAAAAAAAAAAAAAACGAACATACCATCGGATCTGAGGCGCAATGGTGGCGCGTTTGACTCCAAATCAGAAGGTTGCGTGTCCGTTTCACGTTGAGATCAATGTCAAACCGTTAGCTACTAAAGGAACTCCATCGAGCAAACATCAATGGATTGAACACAGGCCTCCTTCATGTACACATGCACTTCGGATTGCGCTTCGCTAAACCAACTAAATCCCTAGGAAGGAAAAGGGAGATAAGTTAAAAAAAAAGAAGAAGAAACAGTGATAGTGATAAGAAGATAGAAGCGAAAAGAACCAAACATAAAATGAAATTCCCATACACACAGAACTAGAAACAGAGGAAGATTCGCTGTCAACAGGAGAGAAAGGCAACCTCCGAGAGATCGCCTTCACTGTGACTAAAACAAGAATCTATAACAGACACGGATCAAGGACCTAAGCTCTGCACAAGCGGTCACGGACAACTATCTGCAGATGAGGCTCGCAGCTTAGCTGATATCTATGTATCAGTGTTAAGAGACGAGTATGAAATATACCCGCCTGTTAAGATGTTGAGGAAAGAAGATTGATGTTTTCTACGAGAGCATCCTATATATGTATGTATATATAAACAAGAAGAAGAAACGAGGATCGACATCGAAAGATTTTAATCGGATTTTATGGAATTACGTATATTTGATGATATTATGGAGTAATGAATATATACATTCAAGTAAATCTTGGAAAGTGGATGATGTTAAAAAAAAAGATATAGAATCGATATTTGGGATATATCATAAAAAAAAGAAAGAGAAAAAGATAGAATTTTGAGCTTCATCGATGGCAGACGCATCAGCTGGGGAAGAAAGAGAGCATGGCTCCATGCGTCTGGGTCCGCGCATACAATACACACGCCACAGAAAAATATGTCGGGGCTGGAAATCATTTCTTTGCCTGAGTTGAGGGAAATGAAAGCTATTATAAGGCTTGAAGTCGTACCTTATGCAATCCACACAAATTCAGATGCATTAGTTTACGTATATATACATATATATGTCATACATACTTATCGTTCGAAGACTCCTAGCTCATGCTCCTGACCACTAAGTTATTACTTAGCTATTAAGAATATATGGCGATATATATATGCGTGTGTGTGTATCTATATGGTGTATATATATATATTTATATACTATCTATATGGTGGCATGAACAGAGGTGTGGTTTGATTGAGAACCACAATTCAAGTTTACCAAGAAGAGTAATGAGGTCAAAAAAAGAAGCGGTGGTTTTCATCAAATTGTGTTGAATTTGATTTCAAAGATTGGTGGTATTATGGATATACTTTGTGAAGATGCAAGAACATCAAGATTATGTGAAAAATCACTTATTCACTATAAAAAAAAAAAAAAAAAAAAAAATTGTGCGAGGACAAAGATATTGCAAAAGGTTTCCTGGTTTAACTGGTCTTATAAAAGTTAACTATACTATATAGCTTTTTTTCAATTGAAGTAAATGTTATCCTGATACTGTTTATCCTATTAGCTACCTATCAAGCTAGTAAAAATGGCCTGAGCGTTTAACAATCATGCTAGTACCACCACGCAAGGTTGTTAATTCTCGGACTAGGTTAAATAATGAAAAACACACTCAAGCAATTAATTAAGCCATTGTAAAATATCAATTCATTTTAGAATGCTTAAACTAACAAGTAGCACGTAAGTCACTATGTACCTAGAACTTAATAGAAGATACTTATCCATTGAAGAACCAATGTCAACAAAATGTAGAACTAGAGAAAGAAAGATGAAACTCTTATTAATTCTCTATTTTAATTCAATTAACCAAGTTATTTTAGATAAATTAGTTAATTATTCAATTAATCAAGTTATTTTAATTCTCTATTTTAGTTACTCTATTAATCCTTCAATCAATTATTAATTAAGTCCATTTGGTTAATTACTTATTTAGGATATAATTGTATAAAGTTAAATTCCAATTATTATAAGTCCAATTAACTATTAAGTTTTATTTCACTTTCATAATCCGATTCCAAAAGATTAGGTGAGAACCGATTCATACACTATTTATTGAACTGATTTAACTTTTAACTAGTTCAAGTCTTCTCTTTTTTACTTAGTATTTAGAAAATTAACTTATTTTTAATTTTATTATATTAATTTATAATTATTTTTAACTAATTCAAAAAACAAAGTTCGCAAACAAGTTTTTACAATCAAAGCTTACTCAATAAGATTGAAACAAGTTTCTACAAGTTCAATCCAACTTTGATTCAAATCTTTAATGCTAAATCTAAAATTTTGTATTTATGATATTGATTTCATGTTAATCTATAAGTTATAAAATTTCAAGAAAAATCAAAATCCAAAAATTGATGAAAAAAATATTTTAAGTTTAATTTGACTTGAATTAAAGATCTAACTTGAATTTTCATGAAGAACACTTTGAATATGAGATTGAAGGTTTTGAGATCTTCATGAATATTCAAACTAATTTTTGGATAATTTCCAAAAACCCAAACACAAACCAAATCATTATGAATCAAGCATTATTCTATATTACATACACATATTTAATAGTATTGAATATTAATATGAACATTTAAGAATTCATCTTTTAATTTCATAATCATTATTTATTCATCTTATGAACATTCAAACCCTTCAAATACTTTTCAAAAATTTTGAAAATATGAATCTAAATCCAAAATGTCCTAAACATATTCAAACTCGTTCACTCTTCCTCAAATCATTAACTAATAACACTACTTTAAGTCTAATACTTCTAAACATTAAATTAAACTATTCAAACATCAAAATCATCTTCTAAACTAAAATTCCGATAGTTATTCTACATCTATTATGCATGTTAACCACATAAATTCATATAAATATTGCTTGAATCTAATTCCACAATTTAACCAATCAAATTAAGAAAATCTTTACATGTAATTAACAAATCAAATCTTCAACCATGCACATTTACCTTTAATTTCCAGCATTATGTTTATATTTGTTATTGCTTGTTCAAACATTAACTCATCCATTAATTTGCATCAAGATCATCTTCAACATGCATGCATTGATCTAAACACATAGTCACATACACAAACAAAATCTAATTATCCAAATCAAATCAAAATGTGAATTCAATACCTAAACACTTATCAACACTTGAATTGTCATCAAATCTTAAACCCATACCCATATTCATCATTGAAGTTAGAAGTTACTTACTTAAAGGATGACAAAACAATCTATTCTCTAATTTACTACTACTACCACTTTGCATGCAAATTGAAGAAGCTTCAAACAATCCTCTTCCCAAATTTCTCCTGTTCTTCAATCCTTTCCTAGTGCCCTTATTGAATTAGCTGTAGAATTATACAATTGATTCCACTTTAATAGTCATGTGCTTTTAGCCCCAACAAATCTTGAGGTCAATAAGTGAAAAAAAAAAAATTAACGAAATTATTCAATTGGTTCTTGATGAAGTGTAGATATATTACTCTATTGATGCAGTTACTGATGATCATGATACATATATCAATAAGAATTCTTATATTATATTTTTTCTAGTGGAACGACTTCTCATATTTTAACACTTAAAGAAGGGAGCTCCAATTATGCTTTTAAGAAACTTAGATCTAAAGGTAGGTTTCTACAATGGTACAAGATTAGTATGGATTGATTTCCTAAGAAACGCCATTAATGTGGAGGCTTTGAATGACATGCCACGGGTTACTAGTTTTCATGCAAGAATATTTAAAAACTTCAAAGTTTAAATCTCCCATTCCAAACAACAAAAAAATAATTTCTAGTATGACTGAGTTATGCTTTGACCATTAATAAGGTATAAGGTTAAACCATACATATCATTTTCATCTACCTAATTGAACAAATATTTAGCTATGAGAACTTTATGTAACACTATCTTAAGGAGTATTGATAACTTTAACAAAAATTTTGGTTAAGAAAGGAAAATTACCTAAGACATTTAGTACACACATAAGAAATGTTTTCTACAAAAATGTATTCTACCTTGAAGGTAGTCTTATTACTAATATGCAACTTTTACTTTTATAGTCTCCTATATTAAAACATGATTACATGTACCATATTACATAATAACACCCTTAACTTCTTCTTTGCTCATACAATTATTGCATGTCACATTACCACTGTGTCCAAGCTGTTGAAATCAAAATGAGACATCTTGGTCTTCATGGGTATGATTCCATTTTTAATTTAATTCCATCATGTTATTATTATGCTTTGAATTTCTATTTTCACTTAAGGCCCCGTTAGAAAAATGTCTTGTATTTAAGAAAAGTGTTTTACATAAAAATGTTTTCTTGAAAATAATATGTTTTCATGTGTTTGGATGCATTTACGGAAATATATCGAAAAAAATTTTCATGTATTTGATCTACCAAGACTATATAACACGCTGTCATATGTAAATAATTTATTATTGATAAGTTAATATATAATTACATTATGCCAAAAAAAATTATATAAAGTAAAAGTATAAATTATATATTATTTTACAATATTTATTTACAAACTATCAATTGATATTAATATATATTTTTTAATGATTTTTCATTTTTCTTTTTTTTTAGTAAATTATTTTCATGTTTAAAATATAATTTATTGGTTAATTACGATAAAAATTAAATAAATATCATTTTCCTAGAGTTAAAATACTTGCAAAGGCTAATTTCGAAAACAACTTTCCATTTTGAAAAAAATGTGATTTATTTTCCTTAAAAAGAATATGATTCACTCTTTAGTGGAAGTTATTTTTCCTTACAACGAAAAATATTTTCTACTTAAAGTATCATTTTTTGCATAACAAATAAAGAAAAAAAAATTGTTTTCCTGAAAATATTTATCTTGAAACAAATAGGATCTAAATGTCATAATGTACTAATGTAGATCTAACTTTACCATTTAGGATGTCTGGTCAACAAATATGGACCTTAGAGATGTTTGGCAATATAATTTAGAGATATACGTAATTACTCAATACAAGTATACTATTGTATATTTAATCTTTTTACTTTTCTTTTACACTGGCTATCGTATAGTTGTTTTTCTATGGTATAAAAATATAACATTTAAACAATGCTCCCATAAGATAATTACTTGAGGGTTTATAGCTTGGATGGAAATTTTCTATCCAACTCCACAGACATTCTTTTATTCAAATGCTTAAACATAAACTTAAAATGCTGTATTGCAACAAACTATTTTCTAAAGGATTAGCCTTTCTTTCAATGGACAGCGTGTTGTATATATAACATACAAAATTTAACATATAAACTAACTTTTTTTTTTTTTTTCAGTAATCATTTATGAAATGCAACATAAGGTAACTTACACTGGAAAATACAAATATTTGGGGGTAAATTCATTTAAAGTATCAACATTTGAAGTGATTAAAAAGAAGTATCAATGTTTCTCAAAGTGAATCAAATGAGGTATTAACATCCTACAAAGTTTATTTAAGGAACCAATGTTTCGATTAATTTCCAATTAGGTTTCTAAAATTTTCGTTCATGGTTAATTATCAATATCTTATTTGACTTACTTTGCAAAATGTTGATACCTCTTTTAAACTACTTGAAATGTTGATACTTTAAGTTAATTTATCCTCAAACGTTGATTCTTCTTTTGAACTATCTGAAATGGTGATACCTTAAATGAACTTACTCTCAAACGTTGATACCTTCTAATATAATTTAGCCAATATAACATATTACAATATTCACTAGATCAAATATAATATGGGAGAGGAATCAGATGATGAATACACATGATGTTTAGGGATGAGGTTAAAGTTTTTTAAAGCACATTGTTTTTTACCATTATAATCATTAAAAAATATCTCACTTTTCTAATTTTGTCTTGCATAATTAAAAATTGCATATCCATTTATACTTGTAAGGTTTTAACAAATTGCATTTATGCTTACATACCATCAATTTTCCTCAACTTCCTTATATAATTTATTAATCTATAGTTTGTCTCTCTTCAAAAGTTAATATGGTGCCTGATCTAAATTGAGTTTTGTGACCCTATGATCAAGTTTTATATATGGGTAAAATGAAAAAAACACCCTCTAAACCTTAAGAATGGCGTAGATTGACTCCATGAATTTTGAAAGTGTAGTTTTTAACCTCTTAAACTATAAATAAATTGCTCTTAAAGAACATTTTGTACTTTTTTGTCAAAAAAGTATAAAATTTTTACTGTTTTAAGTATACTTTTTTATATGGATTTGTACGAAAAAAAAGTGACAAGAAAAAAAAGATGAGATGTTCTTATTTGTAAATTGTTTATAGTTTCCGCCCTTAAAGTTTAAGGGATGTTTTTGCATTTATCCCTTTATATATCTATATCATTAACTATTATATTGTTGCGTAGTAGTGGCCTATTTAGATTCACTGTTTTTTATCTGTATGTCGATATGATATACATTTTATTTGATTGTTTATGAGTGAAAATATTTATTTTATTCCAATAGGCTAGACTAAAAGTATAACACGTCTACAAACCAAACAAATCATCAATTAGTTTTTCATTACGGGATTGTTATAAAATACAATAACTTCGTCTATTCAAGAGACGATGATAGAATGAATTTAGTCTCTTCAAGAGAGGAGGTTGCTGTGAAATACGACAACTTATCTTGAAGAGATGAAGACGAAATCAACTTGTTTAAGTTTGATGTTATTTTTATTTCAGTGTTATTTTTGTAATTTTTTTTAAAAGATTATATATTAATATCCTTTCCCTTGAGATGCGTGATGGAGTAAATGAGATATATGATTAACATTACTTTTCTTGAAAAATATTAATATTGATCCATGTTGTTGATATTTTAAATAATTTATGCCTTAAACTTTCGTAATTTTTAGTGGACCATGTAGCGGTTGCATCGCCAATCAAGCATGTCCAATTTTAATAATCAACAGTTTATTATGCCTATGACAAAAAGACAAACGCCAAAAGAAAATGTAAATATATTTTAAAAAAGAAAAGATTAGAAAAAAAAAAAAGAAAAGAAAAAATGGATGGAAGTAAGAGAAGACTTGCCCTACTCAGCTCGCACTTGTCGTCTCCAAATCAACTGATGGCTTCTGAGAAAGAAGCCGCTCTCACTGCTGCTCCCTCCGATTCTCCCACCATGTAATCCTTTTCTTATCCTTATCCTTCTACCTATCTACATGTTATATTATTATATATTGTATATAATCCGACCGATTGTTTCGTATAAGCTTTTTTTTTTTACATTTAGTATTTTAAATTCTTCATGGTTAAGATTGAGGATCTATTGCCTGTTCACATTGGTCACATATGCATATGATTGATTCTAATCCCAATTTATATGTTTTTTTTTATTTATCATTAATAAGATTATAAGATTGGTATCATGCATTTCAAAGTGTAATTGGTGTTAACACGTACGGATATCTATCGGGATTAAGAAGTTCTTATCTTATAATTTCGATTGAATAGCGATTGCTTCTACTATCCAGTCCATCATCTGTGCTCGATTCGATTGTTTTTCTAATTTGAAAATCTGGGTAAGATATAACTATGTATACTTTCTGTTAGGATTCGATGAAATGTGCGATATTAACTCTATTTTGAGGGTTAGTGTGTTTTTTTTTTTTTTTTTAAGTATTTCTTTTTAAAAGTTGTTGAAGCCCTTAATTTTTGAAAGTGGAAATAGAAGGAAAACGGCAGAAAAGAGAGGAAATGAAAGGGAATAGAATTTTAGTTTTGTGTTTAAAAAACATTAGAAGGAAATGGAAAGAAACGGGAAGATGGGATCAAAAGGTTTAGTTAAATTATTACTGTTTTCTGAATACAATTTGACTATTTTCTTCAAAAGTACTTATAGGATTTGGATTTCGATTATGCAGATTCGATAAGATAATTAAGAAGGAAATCCCATCCACCGTGGTTTATGAAGATGACAAGGTATTGACAAACTATTCCATCAGTTTTCTGTTTTTCTTCTTTTTAGGGTTATGGATGAAGCTAGCTTTTTGCTTTTAGGAAATTTCTGTTTCTGGTTTTTGTGCAGCATACCTCATTTTCCAGTAGTTGTGGAATTTGCTGACTTGCATTGTGTAACAACACTACATATTGGATGATAATGCTCATTGCAATCTGTACTAACTTTACGTTTTGAATGTCATGTGATTAGATGAACCTTAGATTAGATGTTTGGAAGGTTGGTTTTGTTTCGTGTCATTTGTTTTTAATAAGCAATGAGCGATGCAGTTGTCCCCGTATCTCCTAGACTTAATTGGTGATCACGCCTAATATACATTTTAGGTGGACGCACAGGAATATATCACTAATTTGCTTAAAAGTTACTCGACTGGAACTTCATAAACGAATTCTTGCAGTAGGAGCTTTGATACATGTGCATCTAGCTGAGTTAATTTTGTTCATTTCTTAACAAAGTTGACATCAATAACTATCCTGACAACAGACTAACCCTATGATTCAATCATGGCCCGATTATTCCTGAACAATGCACACTTGGCAAGACCTATTCTTAGTTGTTCTTGTGACACTGCATTTGGAAATGAAACAACAGAAAGTGATGTAGAGATGTTTGTTCTATGAGTCTGTTTGATTCAATAATTGTTATGATAAATTCTGTTGCATGCATCCATTTAAGGTTTTCTTCTTTGCAAGGAATGTATGTATTGATAGATGCCTTTATGTGAAACAGGTGCTTGCTTTCAGGGACATAAATCCTCAAGCTCCTACTCATATTCTCATCATTCCCAAAGTCAAGGATGGGCTAACTGGACTATCTAAGGTATTTTGGTTGTTTTCTTACACCTC
This sequence comes from Combretum micranthum, assembly GCA_024138025.1. Taxonomy (NCBI): domain Eukaryota; kingdom Viridiplantae; phylum Streptophyta; class Magnoliopsida; order Myrtales; family Combretaceae; genus Combretum; species Combretum micranthum. The sequence goes on along the minus strand of JAMXBD010001802.1, from coordinate 172,772 downwards.
AGGAGCCATGTAATCGTAAATTTTCCTTTTTAAAAAACTAAACCAATATTCAACTATGCTCACTTACTGTATGGATGTTTAGAAATTCATCCTGTTGCTGCTATGGATATGTAGAGCAGCTCAACCTTAGGCTGGATATTGATGCGGTCTTATATTGAATTATTTGTCATTATACTAGATGCGATTGTCATGGAGTAATTGATGTCATAATTGGGTGGCCTGTTTACATAAGAGACTGGTCCTCAATGGTCACTTGTTACATTGTTTATATGTCTGGTAGGATTACATTATCAAGGATTAGTGGCATGTCATCATTTCTAAAAGCTAGTCTCATGATAGCTTTGAATTCCTGTTCTGGAGCATATTGTTTGATGCAGCCCCTGTGGTGATGTTTGCCCTTAGGTTGCCAAATATGCCATCACCATACATCCAATCATCATTCTTATCTGCAAAAATTGTTACATTGTGACAGGCAGTATGTATCTAGATTTATCGTCTCATTCTGTGAATTGCTTTCCATCATTGACCATTATAAGTTATGTCACAGGCTGAGGAGAGGCACTGTGAAATTCTTGGTCGGCTTCTTTACACTGCCAAGCTTGTTGCTAAGCAAGAAGGTCTTGATGATGGTTTCAGAATTGTTATTAATGATGGGCCAAGTGGATGTATGTAATCACCACCATTTCTGTTGATGAAAATGCACAGTTTGTTAAATTTTTTCCTGTTTCCATTAATTCGTACACTCTGGGTACAATGTTTCTTGTTGCAGGTCAGTCCGTTTATCACATTCATGTTCATCTCATAGGGGGACGGCAAATGAATTGGCCTCCTGGCTAAGAAGAGCCAAGGCTAGTGTTCAATGAGGCTGTGGACAAGATTCTGCTAATCCCATGCCATAACCCCTTCCTCAAATTTAAGAACTAGTTGTTGCTATACTGATTCTTATGATGTTGATGAACCTATGGAACTGTCAGTGTTTCTGAACTTTACTGCCTTATATATGTGATGTTCAGCTATAGCTGGTTGCAAGCGCTGACTGGTAGTTAACTTATGGCTTCATTTGAATAATGCACTCTTTATCTTGATTCCATTTTACTATAATGTACCATATGCAACACCTGCCAAGAGTTTGTTCTGGGCGGTTGTTTCCAGTTTCAGATGTTCCATCTTTAAATTATGTACGAGGTCAATCTTGACACGTAAAGTCAACAAGGTATCTAAATGGGCCAATGCGTTTTAAAGAGTTCCCATTTCTGCAATGATGTTTCTAAATGGTAACTTCAATTAAAAAGAGCTCCTGAGGAAGAATATCTAGGGTTGTAATTCAATATGAGTTGAAGTAGATGGTATCATCTTTTACTCCGATTATTATAGAGGATCAATCACTTAAATAGGAAGAATGATCGATCTATTTTATACTTTTCGTTGTGCAGTTGTTACTTGCTAAATTCTTCCCAAATGGTAAACATCGAATAGGATGATTCGTAACGTCACTAACCCAAACGCCGTATGCATCCAGCCATGAATCAATATTTAGAGAAAAGGGGGATGACGAAAATGTGCATGAAAGAAGAGGCTCAGTTTTTCGTTTTAACGAGTGGAGGGCTTAAAAATTTTGGCATATTTGTGGTGCAGAATAGTAATAATAAGATGATGATTGCACATGTTGACAAAAAGAGCAAAAAAGGCTTAGTTATGCTTTCGAGCTCTAAAATCTTAGTTGTTTTACCGGGATTAAGACTTGAGGTGATGACAACATAGCAGTTGGTGACTTCTATGTATATTTACTAGGTTAAGAAACTTAAAGATGAAGACATAGGATGGCTTTTTATTTGTTAATTTTTTATTTAAACAATGGTAGAAAGATAACTTTAATATTGAATTGTTGTTTGTAGGTTCAAGTAAAGAATAATTATTTAATATTTTTCAACAAAAATAACTTATTTTATTGCCTGTCCCGCTGAAATAAAAAGACAAGAAATTTCAAGTAACTTCTTCATTAAATGGGAATCTTGGGACATATCTAGAACAGTGAGGAAAAGTGCCGTTAACATTTAACACAAACCTCAAACACAACAAAACGACAACACACAAAATAACACTCGTCTTATTGGAATGCTTTCCTATTTGTGTTGTCTGCAACTAATTCATATTAAAATCCAAGTAGGATTAGCAACCCAGTAGGCTTTATTATGAAAACAAATTTAAACTATAGAAAAGTTTGTCATCGGAAACATTTCCAAGACAAGGATTCTAGTTTGCAAATTTCACGTCTATGTTAGGTCGGGGTTGTTATCTTTTTTTTTTTTTCTTTTCTTTCTTTTGTTTCCTTTTCAATCGTTGTCCTGTTCAATCTGGTGATATTGATCATGGGTTTCATTTGTTTTTGTTTGATCATGAGTTTTGTTTATGAAGAGCTTGCTGTTTTGCATGGTTAATTTTCAAATTCGGTTAATACTGCTATTGGGTCTGTTTTAAGACAGAATTTCCGCAATTTTTTAAAGGATAGATTTGTCAAGTTAGTGTAAAATCCTGATATAGCATTTGATTATTTATTTATTTATTCAGTTTTATTGAGTGCAGAAGATAGAATTGATGATATTATATGATGCTTTGAAAAACGTAATCCATAAACTTGTTCATATGAACTGATAATCTAATACTACCCAGATAACTTAAATGAACCCCGGATAATGGTTTGGTTGTCAAATTCACAAGTCAAATATACGATTTTATGGGTTTATGATTTTATATATTTTTTCTTAATTAAAATGGATAAAAAATTATCAAAGTGCATACTTTAGATAGAATTATAAATTTAGATATATGATTCTATACGTTTACGATTTTATTTATTTTGCACAATTTTGTATGATTCTATCGATTTTACAGGCTTAGATGACTAATAAAATCATGATTTTGACAACCATACTTCTAAGTTATAATTGCATTTACCAAGTATTATCTTTTTGTATCAATATGTGTGACCTTTGCCATCCATATGCATCACTAACAACACAACTAGCCACTTTGCACCTCGACCCAAACTTACGCTATCCTCCATATGATTATTCATTCAAAATGAACTAATGTATGGTCAAATCGATATTTGTTGATTACACGTTTCTTTAAATAGATAGGTACTTTTTGATTTATAATAAAACCAGGATTTTGCAGCTTATTTTCAGCATTGCTTGTAACCCCTCCGTGGTTAAGTTCTCCACAACTTTGTGTTGCCAATTAAGGGTGATTAATATCCAAAATAAAGACCTCCTGTTTCTTGCTGTGGTGGACAAATTGAAAAGTTCAATACTAGTTCTTTATGTTTAGACACATCCGGGGATTAGGTCTGGATCGAGACTCGACCTGACTCAGTCATGCAAAGTCCACCTTAGGTTTCATCTCGGCATGATGGGTTAGATTCGGCTTTCAAACCTATTGTAGTACATAAGTCTCAACTAGGTCTATCGATAGATTCATAGACTTGGCAGGTCCAATTGGATTTTAATATATATTTATAATAATAGGAAAAAAAACTAAAGCAAATAGACTGCGTGTGCAAGCCCCCTTCCCATCATGATGGTATTAAATAGTGCTTTCCTTGGAAAGTTGAGCACCAAACAGTGCTCCTCTTGGAAGAATGAGCACTAAACAGTGCCCCTATTCGGCCAAAGGACAGTCCTTTTACGTAGAGTACACAGGTAACAAAACGTTTGCAAAGGACAATCCTAATGAAATGTTTGCAAAGGAGAAGCAAATAACAAAAAAAAAATGATTTAAATGGAGCAGAAGGATAGCAATTTTTTTTTTTAATTTAATAAAATATAAGGAAAAATTTGTATGGGTTTGAATTGTCTAATGGACTTGAGAATCGATAGGTCCATAAGTTGGACCACCCTACTACCATATGATGGATCTAAGTTCAAGATTCATTGAACCTAACTCTTGAGATGTCTATTTGTGTTAACTGGGATGAGTATTATCATGACAAAAAGCATAAGCAGAACTGGTTGATGTTTTTCATCCAAGACGTGCTACTTTTTAGCTAAATTACTTGAAACCTAAAGGTCCCTAAACAACTTGATCTCGTATATTTTTAAGTTCTTAAAATGTTCCTATATGTAAATGGAATAGATGCAATAATTAAGTAAAATGATTATATGGATTAAGTGTTGGGAAATAGATAATTAAGCTTATAATGTATCATGACTTAGGGGTAAATTCACATATTGTTGATGGTCAAATATGGATCATGGACCTCAACGGGCTAATCCAGCCCATTGCTTATATAAGTTGGCACCTTGGACCTAGACTTGGCTTACTTTGGCAAACCCAGAGCCTATCAAGGACACCAACTCCCTTAGCTTAGGGAGCATATTGCTAAATACTACAAACAAGTGGTTCTTAACTCAGGATCACTTAGTGTATCCATTCTAATCATTTGAGGTCAATATGGCTAAACGTATATTAATGGGCTTGCCTCACGTCCATGGTAACCATTGCTAACTGCCTACTCATCCATGATTCCACAACTCATGTAGCCACCGATTATCATCTCACTATAAATATCCCACTCTACACCATGCAAATGGTAATGTTGCATAGACTCTAATGTACTACTATTAATTATACCTCTAAAAACATGCTTACTGACATAGCTATCAAAATTGTGATTTTACTTGTGTAATTGTACAAATTTACGATTTTAGGAGACCTGTGTAAAATCATTTTTTATATAAAATTTTACAGTTTTAATTGAGTTTATAGATATACCTATTTAAGCCGCATAGGCTAAAATATAATAAATATAACCATGTTTTTATAAGCCTAAGAACTATTATGGTGATACATCTTTCTTACCATATTCTAATATTTCTCCTATTCTACATTTATAAAATTCATTCAAGTCGAGTTATAGCTTTTAAATTTATAACAATACTTATTTATTTCATTTATATGATTAAGAATTTAAGATAGGTTGAAAGTAGGATTCTCCTTCAATTCATAACTTCTTTCGAACAAAATAATAGAAGAGAATTCAATTATGACTCTACTAACTCTTTTTTTATGCATGTTATATTGTGTATTAAAAGTTATTATGAAAAAGAAAACTTAATTTCTTTCTTTTTTTTCGAAGTCCATGATTTTTTTTAATGAATATTGTAAGTATATCTATAGTTTTTCAAAATTATTTTGCATAGACTATAGAAACATAAGTTGTACATTTTGATTTTATGTTTCTATTCTATGAAAAGCTTTACCAATTCTGTGTATAATCAAGAGTTTCACAACCATGCTTATCGAATTAAGTGTTGGAGTGGTCACGTGGGACTAAACTACATGCACCACTAACAGTTTTTCTGTTTTGCAAGCCTAACACATACCCATCATGCGTGAGTCCATTCTAACAACAATCTTTGCCTCTATCGAGTTTGAATTAGTTGCACGTACTAAGTGTCTGCTTTCTTAGTTAGGGTCTTGGAAACTCTAAATCCCAATGACTTTATTAATTGTTCTTTAGAGTTTCTTATTTACCACTGAATTTCTTAAACATTGGACTTATGCAGTCCATCAGCTAGGACTTCACAATGATGTGTTAGTTGTCTGAGAATTTTAGATCTAGCAATCCAATAAATGGTTTGACCCATACTTCTTTCAAGTACATGTATAAGCCTTTGCTCATGATGAAGGAGGATATTGAAGTAGGGACACCAACCCCTAGTGGAGTAGAGCGGGTGGAACTATTATGATTGATAAACCCATCAAGCACAGGAAGTGGTGTATGTAGATGAAGAGCCACTAGAAGAGTGGACTCTTATGTTCCCATATGAGATACCTTAAGTGCTATATGTTATGCTATAACTTCTAGTGAGAAGGTTTACTCATTTCCTCCTTGATGGTGTATACCTTAATGGTGGTAAGGTTGTTTAGCTATAACAAAAGAGTAGTCCCTTACAATGAATTAGAGGGCTTTAGAAGAGTTGTACCTTGTTGTGTGACAGCCAATGTTAATATGCTCTAAGATGACATGGTCAAGAACTAACTTATGACCCTAGAGTTCTTTCACATGGTTGACATGATCTTAATCAACTTCAAGAGGACCTCCTTGAGTTGAACTATCTTTATTGGTGTTTTTTTGGAGGTTAAAGCAATTTCTACTTTGTGGTTTTGTTATTTACCTCTTGTTCTTGAGAGGTGCTTGTTACGACCCTAAAGGGGGCATAAGAGGATCAATCTATAGTTATCAAATCAAGTATGCATCCAAGATGTGAGAACCGTTTTGCAAGTCAGAGATTGCAAAACTCTATTTATTGTTTACTAAATAACTTTTAATTTCATAAAAACATTTTGATAGTTAAGGAAATATGGATTTCTTCGGTCCTCTAAGGTTGTTGAGAATCAGTATCCTCTAACAAACAGTAAGATAGAATAGATCATATACATTTTACAAAATCTTAACTATTATATAAAAGCTCTAATTCTTCTTCTAAACGTATATCATTTATTAAAAAAGTTTCTAACTTAAACACTAAACACAAAGATTACTTTCTAAGTTAATCCTCATGCCTTCAAGGACTTCACACTTTCTTAGCCCATTCCCAACCTGAGATATACTTGCACAAAACTATAGGGGTGTGAACTTAATCACAGCTTAGTGACCAAACCACAAAATAAATAAATGCCAAACAGTTGTTCTTAGTAAACATATGCAATGCGACACTCAACCATATGATATGCACAGTTTAGATGACCGGAATCCAAACTAATGGAGATTTATGCTCTCTCTTAGGGTTGAAGGACCAACTTAAGTCATTCATGCCTAAGAGAACTATGAACTAAGGAAGGGGGTGCTTTCTCAATTTATAGCTTTCTTAGCTCATTGCTTTCATATATATATATATATATATATATATAGATATTACTAGCACAATCTCAAACTAATCCCTAGAAAGAACTAAGGAGGGAGGATTTCATTTTGAAACTCTTTTTATCAAAACATAACCTCAAACTTCTCCTTAGGAATAACTAAGGAGGAAAGATTTTATTTTGAAATTCATTTTATTGAAACATAATCTCTGCCTTCTCCTTAGAAAGAACTAAAGAGGGAGAGATTCCTTTGAAACTCATTTTGTACTTGCATATGTATACATATACTACCAACATAATCTCCACTTCACCTTAGAACCATAGACCCTCCCTAAGTACTAACATTCTATTGCCAATACCCACACGGGTGACATCTTTCGGTGTATAGTAGTTCTTGGGATATTGGCATCCTTATGTTATCCAATTGGAGAAATAGATCTACTGACTTAGCTTAGGACTACCATAGAATCAACATGTTAATACGTGACATGAACACCATGCTAATACAAGTATGCTATCATGCAATGCATATTTATTTAATTAAATAGCCAAATAACATTAAGTCCTTTTATTAAGGTGACTAATCGATTAACAAACACTCATTAACAACAACTATCCAACCATTACAAACAATGTGTGATCACTTTTATGTCAGTAAATTATCAACCAAAGCAATCATCAAACAACAATTGAATACACTACACATATTCAGTTATGTTTATCTTAAATTTAAGTGCAACTACATTACAAGCACAAGCAAGATGATAGAGTCAATGTTACCTACTTGACATCTAAGTTACGCCTTAACAATACTCTAGGGAAAACCAAATCATCATCAACTTCATTATCATCCTTCATATAGAAATCCAAACAGAAATAGAAGGTTAACTAGAGGCTATATCAGAGAATATACGAAAGCAAACATCTATTCAAGAAATTAAACTCATTTTAAGATCCCATTTGATTAGACACTAAGTAGGAACCCAGCTATGATTGCGAAGATCGCCCTATCAAGATACGGACAGTTCTCCATTGTCTGTTAAAGTATTTCTTTTCTCTTGGGCTATAATCATTTATTACAAAACAACATTACGACAACCACACACTAAAATAATCATTATCCAAACAAATATATTAGAAGCAATATATTCCTTTTTCTAAATATGTCTTAGTCCATCATGTTACAACCTATTATCTCTAAGCCATTTACAAATTTTAATTCTACTAATATAACTTAGTAAAAAAGATTAAACTTAACCAATCTAACTCCTTTTAGCTTAGAGAAGTTCATTAAGTCAAATTGAGCTTAGTTATATTACTAACTCAATTTATTTCTAAAATCATATTAACTTAAGTCTATTAACTAATCTACTTGATATACATAAGCCATATTAAGTCTAATTTAGTTAATAAATTAGATTAAGTCAAGTTAAACTTAGATTTGTTAACTAAGTTCATTTTATGTACTAAAATTTCATTGTAATCCTAGTCATTTACTAAACTTATTATTTTACTAAATCCATTCTTAATTATATACTATTAATATATCAAATCTACTACCTATAATTCATCTAATTCATTCCTCATTATTTATTTATTTTAAAGAAACATGGAAGCTACACGGTCTTGCTGGAGGTCGTGTTAGATGAAATTTTTTTATCAGAATAAAAAAAACCCAATTTTTTTCTCTACACTAGCTTCTATACTATCATACTAGAGGTCGTGTTGGCCTGCATGGGTACGTGCATGCCTGTGCACAAGGCCGAGTTGAGGTGAAAAAAGTGCCCTGTAGCTTAAAATTTGTTTGCACGTGTAAGTGCACACCTCTGCTGATACCCATTCTGATTGGAAAATTCTGACAACAGCTTAAAACATTCTTTCCTTGTTTCCTTTACAAAATTTTCAACTTTTACACATCCTGACATAACTTCTAACACTTCTTTACTCATTTTACAACATCAAACACCTCCAATCACTTCATCAAATCCACTTCATCAAAGTCTTCCTCCAAACATGCATAAACAACTAAGTTTTTTAGTTTCATGCTCAAATCTCTTTTGATTACAAGTTTTATCACAAACCCATCTTAAATCTAACATTAACTCACCAATATCATGCATAGACAACAAATAAATCAAAGAAAACAACCACTTACTTGTTTTAGAAAAGCTCAAACATTTAAAACTTCATCACCACTTCTTTTCCTTAACTCTTGAGACTATTTCATGCATGATCTTCATCTTTTATTTTGTTTCTCATCTTCATTTTCTCCTTTAATCTTGTTGGATTTGAGATTCAAAGCCTTTAGGGTTTAGAATAAAAGGAAAGAGAGAAACTTAAACAAAGAAGAGAGAAAGAAAAGAAGAAAGAGGAAAAGAGAAGGAAGAAAAATGTGGCAGTTAAGGGAAGGAAAAAGAATAAATAGGATAAGGACAAAATAATTAATGATATTTATGGGAAAAGGAGTTTGATTTAAATCTTTCAGATAATTTTCTTAAATATCAAAAGTAATTAGAAAATAATTTCAAAATTTATAACATAGAAATCAGTAGTTTGAGTTGAAAATCTAGTTAGAGAATTTAAATTTGTAAAAGCTTGATATTTGATATGAATTTGGGCTTAAAACTAAAGTTTTTAAATAAGCAGCTGAATTTAAAATTTATAAGGATTAAGTAAATACAATGTAGGTTGGAAATAGCTAATTTAGGACATTTTATAATTTTAGATAAATGAATTTGAGAAATTTGGATGATTTGTAAATTAAAAGAAAAAGTATTCAAATTATTAATTGTAAGAAATTAGATAAATCAATTTATGAAATAGACTAAAATTTAGAGTTTGCAAATCTATTAAACATTGAAATTGAACTTTTCTACGGGTTTAGAGATTTTCAAAATTAAAATAAAAGGAATTCATTTTGCAATTTATAAAAGATAAAAGAGTTTGATTTGTTGAAAAGGACAGTTAAAACAAATTGGCTACTTGAAGGGGATGTTTGAAATCTCAAATCTTAGTTAATTTATTTATTGATTGCCAGTTTTATATTTACATTGCTTTGATCTTTTATCATATTTGTTTGATTTTCTTACTATTTTCATTTTTATAAAAAGGTATTGAAACTTATTGTTGTTTAGTTTTAATATTATTTCTTTAGAAATATCTACTTAATCATCATTTATTTCCTCAATTCCATACTTTTAGGGTTTTAAATGTTTCTTTAACTTTATACAACTGATATTCTATGTAATATAGTATATATAAACAACAAGAGTTAGTTTAGCGATTTCAACCTTCACTTACTTGATTTTTGAAGAGGACTTATACTCGACAAAGAGGACAAACGACTAACCACACGATTGGACTTGACTCGACTTGTCTCTTAACTAGAGATGACACATGACGACTTATCATTAACTCACATGACACGACAATCTCAACAATGGAAGGTTGTGGACTCGGTTTTCTATTCTTATCTGATATTGCAATGTGCATATAAAATATACAATGCTCCTATTTTTTAGTCATTAAAAGTATTATGTTTTATAACTTTCATTAACGTACTCATCTTGACAAGTTTGAATTCGAGATGTTCCATTTTAGCTTTTTGCATATTTGTCCAAATAACTAATATCTTATTAAAGTTGAAATTATGTTATCTCATTATGTGATTGTATTATTATCGGTTATTGATTGAGTAAAACTATGGAAAATTTTATCTTAAAATTTTATTATTATTCAATCAAATTCTTAACCAATAATTAGATTGTTTGTATTTTGATATTTTTTTAAAATGAAAAAATTAGGAGTGATTTTTTAAAAAACATTTCCAAAACTTCACATTATTTATTAATAATTTTTATATTTGAGTTATACCATTTTTGGTTATTATAGTGCTGTTTAGGAATTCTCTTTCTAATGTGCCCCTTCAATACATCATTTTGCTCCATTCTAAATAGTGTTGCCAAAATGTAGATGTAACGGCTGCCTTGAGTACTAACTTACATGTTCTATGAGTTTTAGGCTACACATAACCTCATAATAGTGATGTGAAGATTATACTTAGTAGGATGGTTTAAAGAAAATGATAGGAATGAGAAACCAATAGTTTTAATTTCATAAATGCAAAAGTGATAGATAAGAGAGCTTAATGTGTTAACTAAGTAGTTCATAAGTGATTGAGATAAATATTTTCTAGAGTCATTTTTTTATCTTCGAAAATAGTGATTTCATAGTCAAAACTATTTGACTAAATCTCTATAATTATTGTTAACCGAGGAGACAAGATTGAGTATTAATAAACTCTTAGACTTAATGGCACTTGTCAGCTCATCTTGGTGATTGGCTAATGAGATAGAACTTACTCGATTTCAAAATTATCCTAAAAAGCCTACCATGGGATTAAAGCTAGTAGCCATCTTTATTAAGTCTACGAGCCAACCTAAGAAATATTAGAGAAGGTCTAACTATCATTGATTGAGTCATCGAGCCATATCTCAAGTCATCTTAATAAATGGATTAGATTCATTAGATCCATTTATTTAACCCAAAAAGTTAGGTTAAAATAAATAATAAACTTAGTATAAGATTGTAGTATAGTAATATTCAACCCTATATAGTTGTTAAATTCTAATTACTGGATGCTCTCATCGATGACAAATCATTTTCATACTTAGAACTCTTAGTTAGACCAATCCAAGTATTTTATGATATTTGCATTAGAACCTCTTCCATGGTGGAAACAATTCTCAGCTCTAACTTGTCACTTTGCCAATCAACTGTGGTTGAGCCAAAACCTTATATTAGTAAGCCATGTGTGATGAATTACTACTTATTAGGAAAATTCTATGGTTTGTCTTTTTTTTTTTTTTTTTCAGATAAGATCATTCCATCAATTATATATTAGTTCAAATTCATACCTAGCCATGAATCTACCATTGAACTGCTAAATATATCAATTACTATATTTATTTTAATGTCAGATAATTGATTGATGGGACCATAAAAGTTCCTACTTATTGATTCTCCAAAAATATAAGTATCAATGATTTTTTTTTTTTTTTGGAGAATTGCAAAATACCTTGTTAAACTTTTACTTAGGTGTAAATTCACTCCTTGAACTTTCAAAGTGTACCTCTTACACTTTTAACATTTAGCATAGCTAAAAACAATTAACATTTTTCATGTGCACTTTGAATATTTGGGGATAAATGCACACATAGATGAAAGCTTAGGGGATAAATCTACATGCAGGTGAAAATTTGATGAGATAATTTGCAATTCCCCTTGTTTTATTTTAATGGAAAATGTTAACCATCATGAATTGTACTAATTTTTGAAAGTTTAAGAGGTCCAAAAGTATACTTTGAAAGTTTTGGATGAATATGCATCGAGATGAAAGTTTTTTTTTTTTTAAATCACACATACATGTATATATTTCGTTCTTTGGAGATGAATGTTAAAGTTTGCTTCTAATTTAGTAGCAAAGTAGATACTAATAGTTTCATTCATATGCAAAAATGTCTATTTTCCATTGAGCCAAACATATAGCCCAACAAAAAGAAAGTAGAAAATCTTTCTTTACACAAAACCTAGATCCACAAAAAGAAAAATAGCCATTTTCCGTTGTGTGGATGAATTCATTATTTGCATATCATAATTAGGATAATTTGAGATGCAAAGAACTAAAGATACTTATTAAGAAAATGTGCTTTAGAATAGTTTTTAGCATATCTTAATATTCACTCTTAACCTGGTTAATGATCACATAAGGTGAGGCCATATCATCCAATTTGCTATCTTTCGAATTTGTAGAGGTTTAAATATGAATTCTGGGTTATATAGCCCAGCAGTGACTTGGTTTTGACTCATTGAGCTAAGTAATGGGCCTCGAAAGTCAACTCCATGAAATTAAGATGACTAAAGGAGATTTGATATGGTGAGCTTGGAGCAGGGACCATTTGACCAAACTAACCTGTCGACTCTTAACCTTTTTTTAAGGAGCTCATGTACTTAAAAAGGCATTTCATGGGTTAGAGAGCCTACGAAGAAATCCATCATTAAGAGGACTTATCTCACCTATTGATAGTAAATGTGATCTGACTGATGTCGTTGAGGGCTAAACTTTATAAATTCGTAGAGCTCCTCCTTATTTGGCAGATCCAAAAATTAACAAAATGTTGTTATGCAGTCAAAATAAAGAGATTGAAAAGAGTTCAGAATAAAAAACACCTAGCCTTTTCTCTAAAATAATAGGATTGATACTATACAATTCCTCCACCTGTCACTAGTGCGTTCGAGCTCTTGGAAATTTTCAGCTCCTCCTTACCATCTCACTCATAATTATTTTTTACGTGTTCTTCTATGCCAGTCCTCTAAAGCAACTTATAGTGCAAGACGCATGCTGCATGCACATAGCTATTGCGATCGGATCCACCTTACTATAGAATCTTTAGGTAGTCTCTTCATTATATTCCTTTTTCACTTTGCAACGTTAAACCAAATGCGCAAGACTTCCTTCAAATAATTCAGGAAAACGAATTTCAGGGAATCCAAATTCGTATTTTTCATTATGCGGGTTTCGTGACCGTGCAAGTTAAGATAATAAAATTTCTGTCCCTAATGCTCCCATATTTGAATTCTAATAACTAGTGGAAATGAGAAAACTAATTCTTCAGAACCGGGAACTTCATAACCATATTTCTAATCATCACACTTGATAAGGGGGCGAAATTTTCTGAAAGCCTATAAATTTTTATTTTTTAGAATTCATGGAACAAAAGAAGGAATAACAATTAAGACCCGATGTTAGTCGGGCGTAAGGGAAAAATATATATATTAATAAAAACTTTAAAAAATGCCAACCAGAGAAATATAATCTCAAAAATAGATAAATTAAACTTTCTTTTTCAAAAAATAAATTTAAATTGTATTAAACTTCTCTCTTAAAGAGATGGATTTAATACAACTACAATAATCTTGTTTCTTTAAGGAAAGGGTACATGTATTGAATCGTTTCTTAAGAAACGAGTTCAAAACACCTCTATTAAGCTTATCTATTAAGTTCATATTGCCTATTTTTATATTATTTTCGATTTAGGGTATTTTCATAATTTTTTTTTACAATATTATGTTTTTTCCTTAACTCAATGTTAGCACTAGGGGTATATATAGTACAGTTCGGTCTAGTTCACCCTTCATTCAAACTAAACTGTATATTACAAACTATGTTTTTTTTTTTTTTTAATTTGAACCTAACCATAAGGTTCAGTTTGTAATTTTTTCAAATTGGAAAAAAAAAAGTTCAATTTGCTGCTCAAACCGCTTTCATTCTTAAAATTAAAATACATTCTATGGAAAAACTTCAGTTACATATTTCATATCACCAATTCAAATATAACAATATTTAAAATTTATTATTTATCTAAATAAATATGTAAAACTTATAGTGGAGAAGATATTTCATCCATAATAAAATTATAATCGTACTAAACTATAATGATTATACTAGATTCGATAAAATAACAATATGTTATCCTAATAAGAGACACAAATTTTAATTCGTTGTATACTTCTAAATAATACATCATTAATTATATAAATCAATAACTAATTAAGCAATAGAAGTATATTAATTAGTAAGCGAAAAAGAAAAAAAGGTTTGGAATACTAGAGTTTCGAAATATGAAAATTATCTTATTTAAAGACACATTATAATAATTGAAACATGATATGACCATTTTAATTTTATTCTAATGAATGATACATATCTAAATAAAAAAATGTAAAAATAATTAATTTTTTAATAAAACAATTAAAAGAAAAAAATGTTTGAATTTAAAATGTAAATAGGTTTGGTTCAGTTTCGGGTCTCAAATCGTAAATCGTTTACTCTTCAACGAATCGAACTGCAAACTAAATCATTTAATAAAAAAAAACTGAAATTTTGGAGCAGTTCAATTTGGTTGGTTTCTTTTACGGGCTTATCTCTAAAAAATTTTATAATTACCCCTAATAATTTGGTCTTAAAAGATTCATAAAATCTTGCAAAATTAAAGGGAAAACAAAAAGAAAAAGAGTAAAAAGAAAAACATCTCGTAACCTTTATTTTACAATCGTAACCTGCAACAGGGAAGCTGTATATCATAAATTGAATAGTGCAGCTTGAATATAAGCTGACTAATACACGGAAATATTACAATTATCGAATGCGAAAATTGTACTTAAGCTGTTCTGTAAATTCTTGTATTCCTTGTGATTCACCTTACACACATATATAGCAATGTGATATGGATTCTTCTAACAGAAAATACGTAAGTGGCATGTGTAACAAATTTGCCCAGCTATTTTAGTTATAACAACCTGCAGAATATTCTAGTAAAGGCTATTCTTACTTTTTAGACAAACTAATTAAATGGGCAGGCCAAGCCCATCCTCTATTAGCTACATTTATTTATCCAGTCCCAGTGTTGCAAAGTCCAACCGCACATCAGCCCATTCGACCCTTGTTTGATTGGTCTCTGTCTTCATCAGTCTTCCACTTCATTCCACGACAACTCATGGTCACTTCCAGTTCACTTCTGTTTCTTGTTCCTTCCCCCTTTTCAAACCCTAATTCCCTTATACTTTCCAAGTAATTCAACCCGGTAACATTCCCCCCTTCTTCAAACCCCTTTGTCCACAAGGGGCTGTTAGGGAACCTCAGACGCAGCTTACTGGCGAATTCCCATATGGCTTCGGATGGGGATAAATGCTTCCAAGAGATAAGTAACATCGTGTCCGCCCTGTCTTTTCTTTTCACCATCTTTCTGTCTAAAATTGCATGTGGCTCTAATCTGTGGTCTTCGTGTATTGCAAGTAGCAGAGGAACCCGATCTGGAGCTGTACCGTAGTAGGATTTCAACTGGGAGACGTGAAATGTGGGATGGACAGTTAAATCTGGTGGAAGACCCAGTCGATAAGCAACTTTCCCAACTCGATCTAGCACTTTGTAGGGTTCGTAATATTTTTGACCCAATTTTTGTATCCTGTGCTGTTTGAGTGTATTTTGTTTGTACGGCTGGAGTTTTAGAAGCACCCAGTCCCCAATTTGAAATTCACGGTCACTCCTTTTTGTATCACATACTTGTTTCATTCGGTGTTGGGCACGCTTGAGATGGAATTTGAGCATGCGTAGCATATCCTCCCTGGTAGTTAGCATAGTGTCCACCATCTCGTTTCTAGAATCTCCAGGGACATAGGGTAGATGTAATGGTGGAGGATAACCATACAGAATGTGGAAGGGATTGTATTTAGAGCTAGAATGGTAGTTGGTGTTATACCACCATTCTGCCAAAGGTAGAAAATGACTCCACCTCCTAGGATATTTCCTAGTCATGCATCGAAGGTATGTCTCCAGACACTTATTAACCACTTCGGTTTGGCCATCCGTCTGGGGGTGGTAAGAAGTGGAGAGATTGAGTGAAATTCCTTGCAAGCTAAGGAATTCCCTCCATAAGGTACTCACAAAGATGGGGTCCCTCTCACTAATGATAGTTTCGGGCATCCCATGCAACTTGAAGATGTGTTCCAAGTACATCTGTGCCACTTGGAGCACAGTATAGGGATGAGCTAATGCCAAGAAATGTGCATACTTGCTCAACCTGTCCATTACCACAAACACAACTTCCTTTCCATTAGATTTGGGCAGTCCTTCAATGAAGTCCATTGTGATGCCCTGCCAGCATTCCTTAGGTATAGGAAGGGGTTGTAGTAACCCTGGTGTAGCAACATTCTCAAACTTGTATTTTTGACAGGTATCACAATTCCTCACAAATTGTTTTACCAGCCTTTCTAGCTTAGGCCAGTAGAAGACCGAGGAGATTCTCTTGTAAGTAGCATGTGCTCCAGAGTGGCCTCCCAGTGCCCCTCCATGATACAGTTGTAGCAACTGTTGTCTCAATTCCTCGGAAGGTCCCACTACCACCCTTCCTTTCCTTCATAGTATCCCTAGATCATAACTAAAATGCTTGATCTGTTGACCCTCCTGGAGCTGCTCAATCATCTTGCCATACCCTTGAGGCAAGTTCCAACTTCCCTTGATGGCCTCTAGGAGTTCTGGTACTGTTGTTTGAATGGAAAGGTGATTAAGACACCTATCCTCCCTTCTAGATAGGGCATCAGCGGCTGTATTGGTGGTTCCACTCTTGTATTCAATGGAATAATCCAACCCGAGCAACTTAGTGAGCCATTTCTGTTGGCTGGAAGTCACTAAACGTTGCTCAAGTAGGTATTTGAGCTTTGGTGATCAGTCTTGATCATAAAAGTCCTTCCAACCAGGTAGTGACGCCACTTGTCCACTGCATAAACAAGGGCTAACAGCTCTTTTTCGTACACTGACATTCCTTTATGCCCGGGTGCAATGGCTTTACTGATGTAGGCAATTGGGTGATGATCCTGCATCAATACTGCCCCAATTCGATCGTAGCTAGCATCAGTCTCCACCGTAAACTTCTTGGAGTAATCAGGCAAACTCAAGACAGGAGCCTTGATTAATGCTTCCTTTAGCTGGACAAAAGCTTCCTGGGTCTCTTTAGACCATTTAAATTGGTCTTTGCGAAGTATATTAGTAAGGGGCCTAGCCAAAATTCCAAACCCATGTATGAACCTTCTGTAATACCCTGCTAACCTCAGAAATCCCCTCAATTGTCTAACAGTGGTAGGAGCTGGCCATTTAACAATTGCTTCTATTTTTGTTGGATCTGTCGCCACGCCACTTTTGGTGATGATATGTCCCAAATAATCAATTTGTTGGACTCCAAATACACACTTGCTGCGTTTGAGATAACTTTTCTGTTCTCAGCACGTTAGCACAGTCCTCAATGAGTCACATGTTGCTCCAAGTTAGGACTATATATCAATATATGTAAAAAAAAACCAATACAAACTTCCTTAAGTATGGTCGAAACAGATCATTCATCAAGCCTTGGAATGTGGATGGTGCATTGGTCAGCCGAGGGCATGACTAAGAATTCATAATGCCCATCATGTGTGCGAAAGGCTGTTTTATAACATCGTTTGGGTGCATTAAAATCTGATGATAACCTGACCGTAAATCCATTTGCTGAAGTAACATGCTCCATGTAGTTCATCAAAAAGATCTTCAATTATAGGAATAGGATATCTATCTTTTCTGTTGTTGGTTCAAATTCCTATAATCAACACACATTCGCCAGTTTTATCCTTTTCTTCACTAGTACTACTGGGGATGCAAAAGGACTGGAGCTAGACGTATTTACTTACTTAACAGCATTTCCTTCACCATATCTTTAGTACGGATTTTGGATAGTGTGAGTAACGATAGAGTCTTAGATTGACCGTGTAGAATTGTCTTGTAAGTGGATCCTATGATTACAAGATTGTTTGGGGGTAACGCATGCGATTCCTCAAACAGTTCATTATATTCTTCAACAATTCTATGATGTGTGGATGCACACATCTTTCTTCCCTATCTCACTAACCACCATCGAATTATGACAACCCAGCATTGTACTTCAGTGCAGACTTAGGAGTAGACAGTAATAAGGATATAACTCAGTATCGGTAATAGGGGAAATTACCTCATTTTGTCCGCTTAATGTGCATGTTGAACCCCTCCATTGGAACTCCATGCGCAGTAATTTGAAATTCCACTGTACTGTACCCAATGATACCAGCCATGGCATGCCCAAAATGAGATCATAGGCTGTCATGGGTAGAGCATACAGATCAGAGTGGAATTCGGCTCCTTCCATGGTCCAACAGAACTGTTGTACCATACAACGACTATAGATTTTAGCTCCATTGGCTAAATTAACAGCAATGGGGTCAACTAGTGACATGTTACAATTCAAACCCTTAGCCAACTTTTTATCAATAAAATTACCTGAGCTTCCTGTATCGATAAGGATATTCAGCTTTTTCTTTTTAAAGAATCCTCTAACGCACATGCTGTGTTCCACATTGTGGCCATTTTCACCCAAAGCACATAAGGTCAATGTAGCTAAATCACTCTCCAATCTTTCAACTTCACCTCCTGTTATTTCATCCTCCATTTCTTCTTCTTAACAGTCTACCACCAAGACATTCAACCTTTTATTCTTGCATCTGTGACCCGACCTAAAAGGTTCGTCGCACCAGAGGCATTGCTTCTTGCGCCGTTTTTCCTCCAATTCCTCCGGAGTCAACCTGCGGGTGCCTCTAGGTTGGTTTATAGAAGGGTTTGGTGGTTTGGGTTGGTTGGTTAATGGTGTATGATTAGATGGAATAGAACGGTTAGTGTTCGGGTAGTATGTAGTGGTAAGATACTTAGGTGTGTGGTTATGTGGGGATGCCGAATAGACAGGAGGTCGGGACAATTTAGAGGGTGATTTGATAGAGGAGAGGGTAGCTTCTTGAAGTTTGGCCAGAGTAATAGCTTGATGTAATGTGTTGGGTTGGAACATGCGGATGGGGTATTGAATTTCTGGCTTAAGACCACTGAGGAAACAACTCACAAGTTGCAATTCTATGAGCTGGTTCTGAGCTGAGAGATGCATGAATTGATCTAAGTAATCCTCTAGGGCATCCACCTACTGAAGTTCCTTGAGTTCTGCCATTGGATCTTCGTAGATCAGCTCGTTAAAACGAGCCGTTAGGGCCTTGGTTAACTCCTCCCACGTAATTGGAGTTGTTTCGGGTCTCAATTTGGCATAAGAGGAATACCATTCATATGGTTTCCCTTCTAGATGCATAACGGCCACTCTAACTTTTAGCTGCTTTGGAGTTTCATCCAGCAAGAAAAATTGCTCGGCTTTAGATATCCACATCGTCAACCCTTCACCATTGAAGACTGGGAAATCGATTTTGGTATTGCGTAGTGGAAGCTGATACCCACGAAGGGTATTATCTCCTGCCAAGGCATTACCTGTTTCCCTGTCTAGCACATTTGAACTACCATTGCCCTTATAAGAGCTCATAGGTGTGCTAGAGACAGGAGTCTTGCATTTCATTTGATTTCTCAGCTCCTCTATGGTTTGAGATTGTTGCTCTAACGCTGTTTGCTGTTTTTGCAGGGCATCGGAAAACATCTTAACCCAGTTGTCCTGTTTTTCCACTTGCTCCTTAATCAATGCTTTGATGACCTCCGCCACCCTCTTGGACTCTCTGGTTCCTTCGGCCATTGCTCCTGCTGATAGCTCTGATACCAATTGCAGCAGGGAAGGTGTATATCATAAATTGAATAGTGCAGCTCGAATATAAGCTGACTAATACACGGAAATATTACAATTATCGAATGCGAAAATTGTACTTAAGCTGTTCTGTAAATTCTTGTATTCCTTGTGATTCTCCTTACACACATATATAGCAATGTGATATGGATTCTTCTAACAGAAAATACGTAAGTGGCATGTGTAACAAATTTGCCCAGCTATTTTAGTTATAACAACCTGCAGAATATTCTAGTAAAGGCTATTCTTACTTTTTAGACAAACTAATTAAATGGGCAGGCCAAGCCCATCCTCTATTAGCTACATTTATTTATCCAGTCCCAGTGTTGCAAAGCCCAACCGCACATCAGCCCATTCGACCCTTGTTTGATTGGTCTCTGTCTTCATCAGTCTTCCACTTCATTCCACGACAACTCATGGTCACTTCCAGTTCACTTCTGTTTCTTGTTCTTCCTCCTTTTCAAACCCTAATTCCCTTATACCTTCCAAGTAATTCAACCCGGTAACATAACCTCTCTATAATTTTTCACATTGGCATGTGCTATTCTGTTTTTTGACAATTCCAAAATGGACTCCAACTCTTGGGAACCAAAAGTGAAAATAAATAAACAACTTTTATATAAATAATCTTTAATGCATGGCATATGTGAAAAAGGTAGAATTTTTAATTAGCTTAAATAAACAACTTTTATATAAATAATCTTTAATACTAGTGCTTTGTTGCTTTTCAATAAAATGCTATATTAAAGACACGAATTTCAGTAAAATTGAAAATTTGTCTTAAAAACACAAATTTGTGTCAAAAGTATTTTTAGATGATATATGTTATACTAGCAGACGATGCACCCACTATGAAAATATTAGAAAAAGAAAAAAGAAAAAAGTGAGAACCATTTTTGTTATAGCATTACATGAGGAAAAAGAGAGAGAAAGAAAAGTTACAACTGTCATATTTTTATTATATTATTTTTTGACATGAACGATAGAGAGATTCGGTTAAAAATAGTATAAATTATAAAAATTATTTTAAAAATTCATGGTATTTTTTCCCTTTCGTTGTTGTTGTTGTTTTTTTTTTTTTTTTTTTTTCATTAACTTAAAGGAAGGTCTATAAAACACGAAAAAGAGGAGAAATGTTAGGTTGTCTGTTTCATTATACTACTAGGGTCCATATAAGACATAATATCACGTTCATTTTCCAGGAAGCCATAAAGTTTGTTGACTTTGCGACAGCTTATCGACAAACAAATGCAGATACAATTTGATTTTAAGAGGAGATAAAGACACACAACAACATGACCATTCCATCAGCAGTAGTAGCAACTGGTAGTAGTGATTGATAATAACACAACACAATATCATATAAGATCTAAACGATTTTATAAAAAAATGAAGAAAGAAAGGAAGGAAAAAGCCTGAAGTTCCTTTAACATTAGTGGACATGAATGCCAACATATAGAGACCAGTCTCTACTCTTTCGTTATGCTGCAGAAGTCTCAGACATATGAACGAGGAAGGTTGCTTGCCAACAACATAATTCGGCCGCCTACTCACACATGCCTTGTAACTAACAAATTTCCAGTAAAGAAATCTTTAATAATGAACTTGACTTCCTACACAATGCTACTTCCTTTAAGAATCAAGAATAGGGCCCTCTCTCTTGTGTGCATGTTCTGATCTGCTGCCCACAGTGATGGCTCGGCAGTCCCATGCTGATTTGTCTACTGCTGCTGTTCTTGCCATTTCTTTTGGTCCAGCATCTGTAACTTTGGACATTCTTGCTCCAAATGCACGACTTAAACTTAAAAGGACACTTGTGAATTAGACAACATAGCTCACACCTAAAAACGGTTTCTCGAAATTTTCAACGAGATGCACGTGCTGGAAGGGGTTGCTCAACAGCTCAACAACTATGCCCATCAGGGTCACGCTTTAACCAATCAGGCGCACTCACTAGCAGTTATCTTCTTAATCTTGAAGACTGAATGTTTGACGTGACCACATCTAATATGCTAGGAACAATATTATTCGGCTACTTGCTTACAGAATTTATTATATTCCTTTTCCTATGATGAGGATGTAATCTTCAGCAGATCATCATCATGTTACGATTAGGTAGGAATTTGTGCTGTCTTGGATTCACTGAAGGAGTTTCTTTGACGACGGTGCACTATTTGAGAGGTTGATAGAGTAGAAAAACTTTCAATCTCAAAGAGATCCGAGCTAGCATCACTTTCTCCATCACCGTCATCCTCGTTTGCACTAACGTTGCCAGTTTCAGTCTTGGGACTCTCTGGAACCCTTATACTGGGATTATCACTTGAGATAAGACTTTCTGCTACCTGTAAATGTTGATGGCATTGGATTTTGTAGATCTCTTTCAATTTTGTTGATATTCGGGTCTCACCAGGTGGCTGAAAAACTTCCAGTGATTCCCTAGGTGGATCAATTGGAAGAGAAGTTGAGTCAATTGGTGTAGGTGAACCCTTCAGCAAGTGTCTCTTTGGAGGCGTGGATGGTGATGGTGAGGGACTCAAGATAGGAAAGGTGAATACTGCACCAGCACTATCAGTCAAGGGCTTTGGTGGTGCTGAGACAGTCACACGTGAAATACCATGTTTAGGTTTAGCAAAACTGTTTTCCGTCCCTGATGATGCTTTTCCCAGAGAATTTGGAATCAAAAACCTCGGATGAGGATCATAGTTTACTGCTTTCTTCATCACATGCAAGTGAGGATGATCATCTGCTGTAGAAACACTCTTTTCAGATTCAACAGCACCTGCAATATCTGCTTTTCTTGTTGCATTCTCATTTTGCCTTTTTATGTGCAGAGTGTCTTTCAAGTTTTGATTGTTGATACGCATTGGACTTCTAGCTTTAGGCGGTCTTTCCACAACCTGGACCGACCTCTTATCCAAGCACGGACACTTAGTTCGACAAAGCAGCCACTTTGGAAAGGTACAGCCTCTTCTTCTCTCTTTCCTTGTAGGATCTCTTCCAGAGACTGACCTTAGTTCTGAAGGATTGGACAATAGGCCTGTCTGGCTATTCCAACTTGCTTCAGATGAAGCTTTTGGAGTTTCACATGAGCGAAAGGAACGCGAGCGGAAGTTCCTCCCAAACCCATCAACAGATGAAGCTGAAGAGTACCTAGGATACATAGAGGGATCAGACATATTCTCCTTGAGGGAGAAACTCTCTTGCTATTGCTCAGTATCTGGTCATTGCATTCAGTAAAGTACTTTTGTGCCTCAAATATATTCAGCTCAGAATCATCGAGCGATGAACCTTTGGGTTCATCTCGTTTGAGGTAGGAGGAGAAAGAAACATCTGTCTGAATTATTTGGTCGGTTTTCGGTGGCACAGCCTTATCGTGCGATAGTGGCAGTTGAGGGACAATAGAAATGGGCTGTTGAGTGGAACAGCTCTTGGCAGATTTCATGATTGAGAAATGAGCAGAGGCAGTTTGATTGCATCTGGAATCCTTTGATGGTGGAATATGTAGAGTTGGGTAGAGAATAGGCCAAAAGACATCAATTATCAGCCATTGTCTTCTTCCTAGAATTCCTTGAGGCCACATGCTGGTTGTGTATTAACTGCCTGCCTTTTCAAATTTCTATTTTTCACCAAAAGAAAGAATAGATAACAAGCTTTGCTTGCTACTTAGATCATGTCGGTATTTAACTCGAATAAAATACTGTTGCTGCAATTATTAATCAAATCATCGTTTAGAAGCTAAACAACGGACCTACTAAAAGCAGTAGCATTTTACAGCGGCACTTTTTGTTACACATCAACTCCAATGTGATGGTTACCACTTTAAGTAGTTGCAATTTCAAATCATGTCATGAAGAGAATGGAAATTAACAAAAGGCATGAATAAAGTGCACCCAAATAAGGTAACGAAGTGAACCGTATGATGTGAAAAGATGAAGAAACTATGCTGTTCTCTGTAGATATTTTAATGCTATCTGCAACGAGATACAATATAATAGTGCAAATGTTTGCAATAACAGCACATTAATTGAATAGATCTGAGCACATTAGGGAATAATGAAAAATACGGTTATTAATTTTCCCAAATCCTCATAAATCATACGGTCTAATCACTGTCCTTCCTTTATCATTGAGGGGTATTAACTCAACACACCAAATTTATGTAAAATGTAGAATTACTTGGGGGGCAAAAATCCTTTTATGCATTAGAAAGCATTAAGTGCACTAAATTTCTATCCTACACTATTATGAAATAGTGGCATTGTGATGAAAATGACAATCAACCAGTTGGATATCGTTGAGTGTTTCCGCATTTTTCTTTAGAGCGGCCCATTGTAAGTTCCTTTGCCCTGTCTTGGCATGGCTGTCAGTGTCAGGTCCCTGCATAGTAAATACCATCCCAATTCCATATGGTCAAAATTTGAGACTGGCCCTGGATGTTCTTTTGCTTTATAAGGTTGGTTGGGGTTATTGGTAGTCCCAGAGATCACTGGGATCACACGCTAGGGTCTTGGATTAAAAGCTATTCTCTCTCTCTCTCTCTTTTTTTTTCTTTAAAAAAAAAAGGGAAGACAGGAAATGAAGATAATGACCCAAAAAGATGAATTCAGTATCAAGGCACCAGTCCTAACGTGTTTTATTAACCCCATCGGACAAGATAAGTGAGATGTCTGATTCCTATTTCCATATGACATGTGAAAAGCCACTCCAGTAGCTTCACTTTTCACATTATCATTTTTAAAAAGATCTAATTTGAAGTTGCATCACACACCGAACACATTGAAAGAAAGGACAAGCAACAATTATATAGCCCAAAAAAAAAAATGAATAAAAATTGCACACAACAAGAAAACACATATCTGATGACATATTTCATGTATACTTCTAAGACTGAAAATATGGTTGCATGCAGAAACAAGCTTACAGGTTAAAAAGGGAATATAATGGGCCCTGGGATTTACGTTTCAAAAAATATTGCGTGCACTGTAGATAAGCATGCTCTACGGGGACATATGTGGAAAATTCATGTATGATTGGCCCGTGGCCTGCTTTAGCAAGGATGCCATCAATTATTGACCAAGTAGGATCAATTATTTGCACTGAAAAACCATGTATATTTTAAATAAAGATATTAGAATAGGAATTTATCTGTTCACAAACATAAGTTTTATCAACTAAACGAAGAAGACAACAGCGCTGTGAAACATCAGTGCATCTGAGGCAATAATTCAAATAGAGCAACACATCCTTAAAACGACGGGATACACTGGTTTCTGAACCAACAGTTCTATTGCTCAGGAGAAGGATCCATAGTCTGGACAGGTGGAGCACTGACGGCAGCCAAAGTAAGATCCGAAGCTCTCGCATCATTAGATCTCTCACGAATCTCTCTATACTCTTGACAAACAGCGCATAAATGACAGAAAAAATGTGTGGCAAAATCCCCACAAGGAGCTTCCTGTAAAATTGACAGTAGGGAAAAGTCAAAACAATGAACAATGAGAAGGCATAAAATGGTTAAATTTCAGGAGAAAAATAATATTCATTTTTCCCCTTTTTTACTGGTTGAGACATAAAAGAAATTGATTGTAAGCACACAATGCCAGGAACATAAAAATCCAACTATGGGATCAATTACTGTGGCCAGGACCCATCTCATCTAAGCATTAGGACATGATCTGATCAAATGCACTGGGGTCCAGGCAATATCTTAAACAAGATGCTGGGTGAAAATGATCAGTTTTTTCAACTATAGGACAGTTGCATCGAACTTCCATAACTATGGATACGCTCAAATTAGCAACCAACTATATGTGGTAACTTCCAAAAAAAAAGAAAAAGAACATTCCAACTTCCAAAATATTGCATTTACCTTCAGAAACCTCTACCAAAGACTATGTTTTGGGAGTCTGCCCAGCAGTTTGGAGAGTTCAATGCACTTTAAAAAAGATCTATATGTGGTAAATATAAAGTTCAAACTGGACCTATAAGCTTAAATTGGTTGTTGATCCTGATTTAACATGGTATCATTCCAGGAATTATTAACATTCTTATTCCTCTACCATTGTTGAACTTCTGTTAATTTCATTGTTTCTTCACTTGTCAGGCTTCAAATGAATGTCTCATCCCACAAGGAAAGTGTCAATAATAAATATAAAGTTGATACTAGATCTACAAGTTTAAACTTTTCAATCAATTGATTGCAGAACTAAATTTAACATCTTGCAATGCAAACTCATGCTTTTTTGAGTTTGGAGTAAAGCAGTGGTCAAATTGCTTTTGCTCTTAAGCTATAGGGAAAAGAAAATTATCTGCTAATTGCTCAAGAGAAAGTAATATAAGAATTATCAAATAAGAGTACTTTAGCAAGACCCCAGACATCAAACCATTAGGACATACTTTGACCTCAGGCCTTGTTTAGTTTCTTAATGGAATACAATCTCGAAGAATCTGAATTTTGTACTAGTTTTCATAAGAGTTTGATAAGGAAGGGTATATAACAATAAAAAAAATATGACTGAAGGTCCCTGATCCCTTAGAACAGAATTCTTCTCTTCCCCTAGCTATTAGGATTTCAGGGAACTGAGAGCTACAATTGATCATAATACCAGATATCCTCATGAAGCTCTGTCGAAAGTAGAAACTTAAACTCTCCTTTGTGTAATTAAGCACTTAGAAATTTGAGTTTTTTTGGATCCTATTCTATAAAGGAGTTAAAATAAAATCAAAACCACCACCACTAATAACCAATAAACAAAAAAAACGGACCCAAGCATGGCCTTATTAGACTGGGTTGGTGCAAGATTTGTTTGCATAAAAGGTCAGTGCAAGATCTTCCAAATGATGATAGGTGAAAATAGATTTTTTTTTTTTTTTTTTTTTTTCGTTGCGGGGGAGGGGGGATATACATACAATATAAATGATACAACTAAAATGTTAAAAATAGATACCCTTGGAGAGAAAGGGACAAGTTAACCTATTAGAATATATTACCACAAGAATTAGGCGACATATTTACCAAGAGAAACTCATTATGTGAGGATGAAATTGCATAAAGAGCCTAAATCAAAGATAGAAAAAACATACCTCCAAGTTGTACTTTGTCCTTAATGCACTTCGATAATTACAAGCATAACAAGAGACAAAGCATCCAGGCAGTCCCAACCAAATTCCATCGGTTAGAAAGCAACAGACAGTATTAATAAAGGCCCACAACATAAAGTATGTTGTGCATGAGCCCATCAAAGTGCCAGAACCCAGAAACTCTGCATTCTTTCCAAATAGATAGCAAGGACAGAAAAGTCCTATACAACCTATACAAAACACATCACAGGACAATTAATCCCCAAGGTACTGTGAGACTTCCCCAACTAATGAATATAACAGAAAAAATGGGAGTGATGTACGAACAGACATTAGACAGTAAAATATCAGGAAGGCAGGAAGACCTCCATTGTCTTCAAATAGGAAAGAAAAGAAGATAATGCAACAGATAAACAATTCCTTTAATAATTTATCAAATGTCCTCCCAAAAAGAGGCAGGTGCAATGGGAAAGAGCTAGAATGAAGTTGATTTCTTGACAAGCAAAATTGTGACTATTATCTCTCTTTTGGGCTACAGTGCTTGAGGCAGAAGCTAGGACCATAGTCTGATACCAAGACAAAACATGTGACAAACATCTCACATGTTAAACCACAAAATTTGAACCATTACGACAATGCCAAAGACTTTTATATTTTACCAACTAAGACATCTCTTATAAGATCTAAATTTGGAAACACAGAGCCTTGCCAACCATACTACTCAGCCTAAAGAGGTGTATGTGTATGTTTGCCTTCAAGATTATCTAATAATATTAGGAGCGATAATTTAAAGGGATGGTCTTTGAGGCATCCATACTTGAGGTGGAATTTGTAGATAATAAAGATTTCATCCAGCAAGAAAGAGGATTGAGAAAACTTACTTTTTAAGAACTTATACGATCGGTTACTAATCAACTATAGGTATTAATGATAAGTAGTCCAGGAGGTAGTTCAACAGCGACAAATCATAGGCCTGAAAGGAAAGTAGTTACCAAAGCATGACCCTTTATTGAAAGCTTCGAAGAAGAAGAATGAGGGTTATCTTAGATGTGATAATTAAGTAATCCTTTGAGGCTTTATTGTAAGAATAGATAAGGATATAAGCAAAAGATGAGGGCAACCAATTTAATTATGGTTAGCGTCAAAGGCTGTAAGCATCAATGGACCACCCACTTAAAATATTCAGCCACAATATGAACTGCCGCTGGGATAGAAAATTTTGATATCAAATGAAACTAATGATTTACACCAAGAGAATGAAAGCTTAAAAAAATTCTTCTTTTTGGTGAGTGCAAGAGCAAATAGTAACTTATAATGGAAAAGAAAAAGCATACAAAGGACAGAAATACAAGTTGCATGAAGTGGCATTAGCTTATATTAGCAACCTTATGAGATAAAATTTCATTACGAGGCAACTACAATTAAAACTGACTTTAGTATAGATAGCTCAACCAACATTGAACTACAAGTTAAGGTTGTTAAAGAGCTGTGCTCTAGGGTCTATGAGACAGAAATAGATCCACTTAATAGAAGGAGGTTGTTCATTTGAAATTTAAATTTGCAATAAACACGTTCACATTCTAACTTAAGGGGCACCTTCATATTTTTCTTCCAGATAAATCAAGGTCTCAGAGCAAAAAGTAGCATAAGCGGCATGTCATCAAAGAAGCACAAATTCCAGAAGACACTGAATCGGCCTATCACTTGGTGGCTGACAGACAATTTGATCCTCACTGCTTGGAGCAGCCTCTGCTTTTATATCCGACTGTTCTAGTGGGGACGTAACGGGGGGCACAAATGCCTTGATTCGTCATATCATAGTTCGTTGCTCCCAAGTTTATTCAAGATGCTACGGTAGCTCTTTTACAAGCATTTACTGCAAAAATTAAGTTATTTTTAGAGCATGAATTGTGAGAGCAGCAGCAGCAGCAGCAATAGCAGCAAGAACAGAATAGCAGTAATGGTGGAACTTGTAACAAGTTAACACTATGAACCTCAGAGATTGAACTAGCAATCTGCAAGGCAAATTAATGCAACCAATGTCAGAACATCCTCAAAATGCAGGTTTTACAGAGCATATTTCCTTTGCTGTAGGGACTGATTCCATAAATGCAACCCAGGTAATGCTTTAAAAGATCAATTTTAGCAAATGCTAGCAAGACTGGGCTAAATAAGAAGATAGCAATAAGAAACTTTTTCTAGTAATTTTCAGATGATAAAGATGAAGATCTGCCCTAGCAATAATACCTCGCCCATTACTAAACGGCAGCAGCTAACGAGCTGGAACAACATAAATTACTCGGGCATTAAATATTGAGTTACTTAAGCTTTACATGAGACCTGGAGTAACAACAATCATGGAATCACCCTCAGTTCAGATCCATGCTTTCACATAACATGGGATCATCGAGGCATCTTTACCTCTCTTATGGCCAAATCTAAAGATTTATCTCTTTTCTTTTCAAATTTTATTAACAATTCCATAAAGAAACTGCCCCCTAATTTCATCATATAAACATGCACAAAAATCCCTTAAAGTTATATCATTACCTTTTGGTGAAAAACATTATAGCAGCCAAAAGCCAAAATTATCATAAAGTGGACTTATAAACCTCGTTAACATTTTGATGGTGTACAAAGTTAAAAAATCACTCTTTCACTGGATGCATATTTGCAATGATTGTCATATTGTGAGAAGGTATTTATACGAGTCTACCAAATCAATATTACCCTTCTTTTGACAACAACATCAACTTCAATCAATGCTTAAATGCAATACTTAATAATTCAACTTTGAAATTTTGTTTTTGCTTGGCGATCTATCATGCATGTAAAATGACTTATGTAGTATACCTAACTTTCTCTACATCAAGGAAAATCCACAAAAACAGTTTAAAGCTAAAAGCTCAATCCAATGGTTATTTATATTTCATGGAGGACATTATCATTATCTTCTACCCCTTTTATTCTGGGTGAATCCATTTAGTCTTCTCTCTCGTTTTTCTAGTGTCCGATCTTGTTTTAAGAAAGATGAATAGAAGAGTGTATCATTTCACAATCATGGTGTTTGGAACAAGATTGGCCAGCTACAGCTGGCCATGGACCATGAGACAAAGACGAGGACATGCTGGGAGCTCAGACAGATCAATTACAGTTGAATTCTACCACGTTCAACTTTCTATACAGAATTTACCTTGCCCCACCACAACCATAAGGACATTCTTTTTGCAACCTTTTATTATCTATGCACATCAAAGGGCATGTATCTTAGCCAAGGAAACATGCTATACCCATTTGACTCCATTTTCAGATGCATTCAGTCTCCTGATCTAGTTCTAGTGCATTCAGAACTTTGGTTATATTCAATGTAACAAATGCATGGTCTCTTTTCTGTAGAGGTCCCGAAAACAAAACCAAAATCCCAAGTAGAAGCACAACCAAATGGACCCACCAACTTGATAATGAAAGACTGCATAAGCAAGTTTCCATATCTAAACTTGAACCTACCGGTAGCCGGACAAAACCACTCAAAGGACGATCCTTATGACTCCCACAGAGGAATCTGAAAAAAAAAAACCCAAGTTCACGGACATTCCCAAATCCAACCGCAAAACACAACAATGATTAAAAACCAAAATGTAACCTTAACATATCAAGTCATAGGGTCACATGTATTCATTATATATTATATGTATATTATAGCTTTCCATTGAATGTTTAACTAAATTACGTAACTTCATCAACAAGATCAATATCATAGATCATCATGTACTCACCAGAAATATAAAGGATAAGGATAAATTTGGGAAATTTAGTATTATGTTTAACATAGGGCATCAGACGTTGATTTCAGCTAGGGGAGCAAATTCAGCGTGGAATTTGATCGTAGCAAACGACAAGAAATCAATGAAATTAAAAAAATTAAAATTTCGAAATTTAACAGAGATTTGAACACTTTTTGAATCGTACCTGTTCACGTTGTATCCGAGAAGTGATGTGTCGTTGGTGTCTGAAATCAGGGGGAGTCGATTAAAAACAAAATCAACGAAAAACAGATAAAACAGAACAAGGGTGAGAGAATGATCCATACAAAATTTGGGCCTTTGGGACTATTGGGCCTTTTATTATGCGATCTTGAGCAATTGGCCATAAGACTGAATTCGATTCACGTGTGATAATTGATTTCTTTTTCACCCCCCCCCCCCCCCCCCTCTAATGGCAAATTTTCTCTCCAATATTTGTTTTATACATATCTAAGCCTATTTATCTTTAACATTATTATTTAGAGTTTCAAAAATTGAAAAAGAAAAAAATGCATTTTATGTCAACACACAATCTAATATGAATCACGAGCCTTCCAAGCCTAGTATAACCCGATGTCCACATGGGCCGACCCATTAAGCTTAGGTCCAGCTCATGTTAATAAGGCCTAAAGCCTTGCTAGAACACCCGTCACTCTAACTCATAGTCCTTACTGACCACCACCATATGTAAATGACACTCGAACGGATATCACTCAACATGATCCTTAAAGCTGGGCATACTGGCCAACCAGGCCAAAAAATCTTAGCCTGAATAACAAACAAGCCATTGTTTCTTGTTTCCTCATAGCAAGATGAGAGACATCAAATAAAATAATAGCATCACTACTTAACATTAAAAAAAATAAAAAAAGAAATATAAAGAATATTTCTAGCACAATCTTTCAAATGTTTTACATCCCTTACTCAAGTGCCTTCGATTCATTTACCTATTTTACTATGCTTCTTCGAGGTTTCCATGCCTCTGAAAACTGCCTTTTATCATAGAGGCTGAACTAAACAATCACAAAATAAAAGGTCATATGGCAACATAAATAAAAAACCTAAAGGAATTGCATCATGAAATTCTAAGGCTTACTTATAGGATAATATGATGATGAAAATCGTAATCATCCTATCTTCAAAAATAACATTGAACTCCACTCCTAATAATATTATTATCTATTTGTATAATTTATATTAACTTATAACATCATTTCTTTTATTTTGAATTTTTTTGTTAGATCTTTCAATCTCTTTTCCTTTTTCAAATTGGTTTGCTAGCCAACCCCACCTATCACAGGCTAGCCTGCTTTGGCCATGGGTTAAACAGCTGAGTATATTTAGCCCACTTTTAAATAGAGAAAAAAAAAGTTATAGCCCATTTTTTATAAAATAAGTAAATTGGACAGTTCATATGCCTAGCTTTAATGATCCCTTCATTTAGGCTTGACACAAGTAAACATAGATTAGTGGGCTCACTCTACATCCACCATAACCGCCACCAACCGTTCACTCACCCCTAATCGCATGATGCACTTAATAACCAAGGATTCAACAATTCTAAATATCTTCTCTCACTCCACAAAAATTGTAATGTCACTTAGACTCATACTTATTATTTACTCCCACATCAACATGATTGCTGACTTAAACTTCAATACATCACTAGCCTTATTCGACTTTGTAAGCGTAACACATTTCCAAGTCTAGTGTAGTGATTGCCTTTCTTGCCTTTACCGGATTTAAACTAGCAACATTTGGTGCCATCTATAAGAAACTTGCCAGTCAATGAAGTTTCTCCATCTTTGTTTCTCCCTTTGAAAACACTTAATTTTAATCTCGAAAGTTCTTTTGCCCGACCATGCCAGCACATTCAAAGGGCAAGAAATCACTCCAGGGTTTTGATCCTAGAGGCAACTCCAAATCAACCACTAGTTCGCTTAGCCTGCGAGCACTAGGAGACTCACTTGCAAGCCTGAGCATTCTTCCCGTTTTAAATAGTTAGATGATTGGGCAATCTAGAAAATATGGTTTACCAGATTATCGAGCAAAACATCAAAATGATGAATTACAACAAAGAGGTGGAACAACACCTTAAGGAATTAAAGTTAGGAATTCATGCTTCCTAGAAACAAGTGAGCAACGATAAAATCTAGCCATTACACTTTCCAATTTCAATATCCCAACCACTACCATAAGAGTAGTGTCAAACAGCCTCTCGCAAGCTCGATAACTTCTAAATTATTCAAAATCAAACTTCAGCTACTTGATTGAACTTTTTCAAAAGTTTAGGTACCATTTTTTACATTAATCCATGTATAAAATATACATATGTTATACATATATATAATATTATATTGCATATTATTATCGATATGTTATACATTATAATATAACATATATAACAAATAAAACATAAAAACATAATCATAAATAAATACATTAGAATATATAAACCACATATTTTATATATATATATATATACCATAATTAACATTGTAATATACATGTATTAAATATACAAACAGAGGGTAAACCACATCAGTGGGTCACAACGTTTGGAAAAGTTCATTTTGGGTCATAATGTTTGGAAAAGTTCATTTTGGGTTATAACATTTAGAAAAGTTAAATTAGCATGACAATTACTAAATTACAATTGATAGTAACCAAGAATTTGTCATGTTTTAGAAAAGTTAAATTAAAAGTACATGGTAAAGAGATGAAAACATACTAGATCACAAAAAATGCTTTAGTTTAGTTTGAACAATAAGCCACATTATAAAGCATTTATCATTAGAAATTTTATCATATTCTACTTTTAGTGTGTGTACTGTGTTAAAAAACATTCTAGAGACAATTGGATGGAATAACCTTTTCCATGTCAATTATAAGGTTGAATAAGTTTGAATAGTATGAACCTTTTTTTAAATTAAAGTATCATAATTTAGATATGTTTTATTTGCTTTAACATATTACTATTGTTACTCACAAATTTAAAAAGCATAAGATTTGAACCTTGTGCCATGATTTCATGTTTTGTATAAAAAAATTGTTACTTTTATCTCACGAAAATAGTGATAAAATAAAATGATTGAAAAAGGGGAAAAAGAAAAAAAATTTAAAAAGTAAAGGCAAAAATGAGTCAATAGGGCTGGGTGGGTTAGGACCATAACCCTATAGGATGGGTTTGGGTATTGTGTAAAAAACCCTATAGGGTCATGTTTTGGGTTTGGGCAACCTTATAGGGAATTAGGTTGGTTTCGAGTTTTAAAGGACCCGCCCCAGTTGTGTCACTAAGTCTTGCTGCATCTCCATCCAATTGTGAATATCCAAAATTGCTATACCAAAATTGAATTTGTTTCTTTCTGATTTTGTAAGATAATTTACTTCTCATCAATTCGAGATCTCTTAATATCTCCATTGTGTTGTGTCAGGAGTAACTAAAGTACTTTTATCCTTTTTTTCTTGTAAAGCAAATCATAAGTTTTCACTTTCCTTTTATGAATGATGCTCATTTCCACCATAAGTTATTTTCTCAATTACACCAACTATTCTATTTTTCACCATCACACAATTACTTTCTTTTTTACTTGCAATGGACCAATATGACTTGGACAAGACAAGAACAATGTCTTGTAAGTGTGACAACCATGGAGGTAGACATCAATTATACTAAACCTACGATGTCTCAAAAATTGTGATTCAAACTCTAGAATTGGATAAATTTGTAGAATGCAAGAAACCCTAATGATGGATCACTCTGACTATGATTATTCTCATATAGAATGTTTTTTAGATGCAAATTATGCTGGATCTAAGGAGGATTGAAAGTCCATTACTAGTTACTATGTTTTCTTTAGAGTGAATTTGGTTTCATGGAAAAGTAAGAATCAAAATATTGTATCTAGATCTAGTGCAAAATCATAATATGATGTTATGGCATAACCTACATATGAAATAATGTAAATATACTAGTAGTAACCGAAGTTGGGCTCCGATTTTCAATGTGAGTTAAGTTGTGGTGTCATATCTCACCAAACCAAAGGTTTTATGAACTAATTAAATATTATCCAATCAACTTCACATGGTACTTCTTCACTTTTTATACTAGGTCGCACAGTCCAAATTAAGAGTTACAAAGGAACCTTATTACAACAAATCTCTACACAAAACACTGTTTTGAAAAAGTAAAACACTCAAATATAATTGTCAATATTCCCTTGAGTACTATATAGTCAAATATCTTGTGAGGTTATAAATATCTCATGTAGTCTTTCTCGCAATACCTTGTCACGTGTAAAGGTATCCACTCTTTATCTTCTGATTTAGAAAAGTATTGGCAAAATTTTATTTGAACAATTTTTCTTTTTAGATAAAAAACTTTGAGAGTAACTTTCTCATGCAAAAATTTATTTTTCGAACCTTGGCACTTGACATATTTTCTTTTCATAAATAGCTTCTTTTCTTCTTGAATGGGTGTGTTAAGATCAATAGGGTTAAAGATTGGTAATAATCAATAGTATAAAACAATTAACTAAAAAAGATATACAAAGAGAAAACGACACTAGATATTTACATGGGAAAATCTTCAATAGGAGTAAAAAAAACCCATGAGCAAATGAAAGAAAACAATCACTATTGAAAAAAAGTATGCGAAGATGAGGGATAATTAAGATTGCCTAAACTCTTAAGTGTTCTTAGTATAAAAGTCTCTCAAAAGTGTTCTTGAGTCTCTCTCTTATGAAAAAACCAAGGACTTAGATGTAGATGTATAACTCTCATAAATACATCAAAAATAAGTAAAAGTACACAATACAAAAAGGTGATCAAAGTAACACAAAAACAGCAAATCTTCACTTACCAAATATGCCACCATAGCTTATATTGATCTCTTCGAAATAGAAAGCAAGTCTAGATGTAAGCTAAACTTATCACTTAGAAGCGTCTTCGTCAACATATATGTTGGATTGTTGTGGGTGCTAATCTTCTTCACCTGAATATCACCCCAACTCACAATATCTCGGATGAAATGGTAATGCACATAAATGTGTTTAGTGTGCTCATGATGCACGAGATCCTTGGTGAGGTGAATAGCACTTTGACTATCACAATATATAATAGTGCTATCACATGAGGATCTGAACTCAAACAATGAACCCTTCAACCATAAAGCCTCCTTAATTGCTTCAGTCATTGCCATATATTCAGCTTTAGTAGTAGACAAAGCTATAGTTGGCTACAATAAGGCTTTCTAGCTTATAGCACAACCTCTAAGTAAGAAAACATAACATGTAAGAGATTACCTTTTATCTAAATTACTAGCAAAATCAGAATCAACATATCTTGCCAAAGAGTTGGCCTTCTACCCAAACTCTAAACATGTATCACTCATTCCCTTTAAATATCTCAATATCCTTTTCACAATGTGCCAATGAAGTTTACTTGGATTAGCTATATATTATCTCACAACACTAACAACATATGCTAAATCGGGATGGGTATAAATCATTGCATACATTAAACTCCCTACTGCATTGGAGTATGGGACTTTAGTCATGTAGCTGGATTCATCATTAGATTGTGGTGATGAGGTAGCAAAAAGTTTGAAATAAGCAACTAAAGGTATGGAGACTAGTTTAGAATATGATATATCAAAACACTCAAGGACTTTTGAATATGATGTTGTTATGACAACCACAACTTTCTTAAGCCTCCATGTTAATAAATCTCTATACCCAAAATCCTCTTGGGTACCCCTTAGGTATTTCATATCAAATTTAGAATTGGGTTTGGATTTAAGTATAGAAACATAAGCCATATTAGACGCAACAATCACCATGTCATCCACATATAAAAGGAAATATATGTAGGATTTATTGGAGAGCTTTTGAAAAAAAGACAAATATCATAGCTACTC
Organism: Combretum micranthum; assembly: GCA_024138025.1. Lineage (NCBI taxonomy): Eukaryota > Viridiplantae > Streptophyta > Magnoliopsida > Myrtales > Combretaceae > Combretum > Combretum micranthum. Next base: position 135,882 of record JAMXBD010001802.1, on the reverse strand, counting down.
CTTATACGCCCTGTGCTCCTAATAAAACCATCAAATCATCTATACTATTGCCTAGGAGATTGCTTAAGTCCATACAAGAATTTCTTAAGCAAAAAAACATTTCCCTCCTTCCATTTAACAACAAAATTTTCAAGTTAACTCATAACAATCTCTGCCTTCAAATCACCATGAATAAAAGTAGTCTTAACATCCATCTGCTCCAATTTTAAATTCTCCATATCTACAATTGACAATGGAACATGAATATTAATATGTTTAACAATAGGAGAAAATATTAGCATAATCTATTCCTTCTACTTGACTATAGCCCTTAGCTACAAATGTGCTTTAAAGCGAGTGTCATATGGATTTGCTCATTCTTTCTTCTTAAATACCCATTTGGAGCCAACAATCTTTTACCGATTGGAGGTGGAACAAGTTCCCATGTACCATTCTTAAAAAGCGACTCCATCATTTCTTTCATGGGAATGAGCCACTTATTAGAGTCTGAGGCTTAAATAGCCTTTTGATAGGAAATAGGATCACCACTCTTTGCAACACTAGGTGCATAACTCACCATATCATCAAATCTAATTGTGGTTTAATTAGCCATCTCTGTCTATCCCTCATTATAGAGGATTGTTTAGAACTTGAGTAGTACCAAGAATATTTATATGACTGTCAGTCTAACTTCAAGTCAAAGGTGAATTGTTAGGTAATGCAATAGTAGAGATAAGAACCTCTACCTTTGCCCTTATACCATCAGATTGACTTTAAATAATAAGCTGCTTAATGCTAGACTGTAAAAGTGTAGACTCATCAAATACTACATCTCTGCCAACAATAATTTTTTTGGTCTCTGGATTATATAATCTGTAACCTTTGACCTTTGTAGCATACCCGATAAAAATGCATTTAATTGAATGGGCCTCAAGCTTACCAGTATTCACATGAGCATAGGTAAGAGAACCAAATATTCTTAAATGTGAATACTTTGGTGGATTACCAGACCACACATATTCAGGAGTCTTTCCATCAAGTGCCGAGTGAGAAGAATGATTAACAAGATTACAAGAAGTATTAACATCTTCTACCCCAAAGTCTTTACCAAGTCCAACATGAAACAATATACACCTGGTCTTTTCCAACATGATTTTGTTCATCCTCTCTACAACTCCATTTTATTGTGGAGTATGGACAACAGTCATATGAGGTATAATCCCTTAGAGGCACAAAATTGATTAAATTCATTACTTAAATTTCAAGACCATTATTAGTTTAGGGCTGCTTAACATATCCTAATTTCTTTTCAATCATACTCTTCCACTCCTTAAAGGTCTTGAAAACATTTGGTTTATTTTGTAGAAAATAGACCTAGAGTTTACAAGAAAAATCATCAATGAAGATGAAAAAGTACTTGGCAGAATCTAAAGAAGCGACTGAAGCTGGCTCCTAGAGATATAAATGAACGTAATCTAAAGATGCTTTGGTTCTATGTTCCATTTTCCTAAAACTAACATGCTTTTGCTTGCCAAATATGCAATACTAGAAAAAATCCAAACTACCCAACTTCTTAGGTAGTGAATATGTCCTACACAACTAGTGTATCCCTTTCTCTGACATATGACCTAACTTCGTATGCCATAAATTTATATTTTCGAACTTGATGAAAACTGCAGCATACCTAACAACTATAGAACCTTGAAGAGTATACAAAGTGCCATGCAACATGCCCTTCATTAAAATGAGAGAACCACGGGAAATCCTCATCACACCATTTTCAATGGTACACCAACATCCATCCTTATCAAGGCTACTAACAAAGATAAGATTCTTAGACAAACTTAGGACATAGAAAACACTCTTGAGCATTTTGACAATACCATCATGCATCTTCACATGAACTAAACCAATACGTTGCACTTGGAAAAAGCTAGAATTGCCCATAGAGACTGTCCCACCATTAAAAGGTTTGAAATTGGTGATCCAATCTCCATTTGATATCATATGGTAAGAGCAACTGGAATCCAAAATCCACTATGATCCCAATCCTTGATCATCAATTATACAAGCAACTGATCATCATGAATATCCATCTCTACAAATCGACATTGGCCACTTCATTAGATTTTCCACTCTCAATAGGTTTCTTCTCTTCTTTATTTTGCCATTTGAAAGAATCCTTGATTATATGTTCCCTTTTCTTGCAAAATTTTTCTTTACATTTTGACTTAGAACAAGACCTATTTTCTATCACTCGAATGTTTCCTGCTTTGCTCTTTACCTTGAGACATCAATGCACTATTCTCAGAGAAAGCACTAGTTAAACTAAGCTCATTATCAAGTTTATCTTTACTTAATAGATTGCCTTTCACGTCATCAAAAATGAGAATATCATAGCCATATATCATTGTCTCATGAATTGTCCTATACGAATAAGGTAGAGAACATAACAAAAGCGACCTTTTATCGCCATCCTCCACCTTGATGCTAATATTCTTAAAATCATTTATAATAATGGCGAATTTGGTGATGTGCTCCTTAAGAGAAGCACCTTCTTTCATTCTAAGGATATAAATTGCTTCAAAATCAATCGATTTGCTAAAGATATGTTTAAATACAAATTCTATTTTGACCATAATCCAATGGCACTCTTCTTAGACAACACCTCCTGCAGGACATCATTGGATAGACACATTTGAATAGCGAATAATACCTTCTCATCAATCTCACCCTGCACATCATCCTCCATCAAATTTAGCTTCTTTCCTAAAGCCTTTTTCAATCCATGTTGTACCAATATGGCCAACATTCTCACTTGTCATAAACTAAAATTGGAAATACCATCAAACTTCTTGATAGGAATCATGGATCACTTGTACTATAACCCGGGTTAGAGCTAAGGGCCTGTTGAATTTAGCTAAAAGAATCCTTACAAATGATATGAACGATGATGAATTATGATTTCTCAAAGGATATATGATACACTTTGGAATAGGAATTGATTTGATGTGCTTAAGCATTGAAAATTCATCATCATAGAAGATCACGACCACTATTACGGCTGTAATCTAAGACATGATGGAGAATACGTCCGTTATCAAGCCCATGATAGAATCTAAACTTAGGCATTGTGCACCAATGGAGATCATGGCCAGTATCATGCCCATGATGGAGGATACAGCCGTAATAAAGGCAGTGAGCAAGCCATCATCGTATGATTTGAAGACCTGAGGAAATAAAGAGTGTGGTTACACGCGTGATGCCGACTATCATCAGCCCTATCATGCCCATGATTACTTGAGGAAGGAACAAGAAACATGATTCGAAAGGACCATGTCCCGAGTCATTGCCGTGATCAACAAGAGGATTGCTTGCTCGGTTTTAAGTGTTTTTAAAATGTTAGTTTCCTATTTTACTTGTTAGTCTTCTATTTTTTTCATATTTTCCCTTTCCCGACTTCTGAGAGTATACAAGGGTTATTAGTAATATGTTTAGTAGTTTTTTGATGCTTGTTTTTACCCTTAGTAAACATTGTAATATCCTTTGTGACAAATTGCCTTCTTGAATAAGATTGAGATTTCTTTTCAAGATTTTTTTTTGGTCTTGTATCATCGTACGTAATATCAATTGATTAGAACAACTAGTTAGAATCCATCTTAGGTACGTCATATCTAAGGATCGATCAATCATATCTTTTAATTTTTCATTTACATAAATCATAAAAACCCAAAAACATACTGTAAACCCTAAATCGCAATTGAAGCACTAGATTCTCAAATTACTCAAATTCTCCTATTCATATCATCTTAGTATCAAAACTTAAGGTTGCAGATTGTCGCATAGTGCTGTAGTATTGGATTCCTTGCTTGGTAAGTTTCACTATTTTGATTACTTGTGTTATAGGTTAGACTTCTTTTGAAGATGTCCAGAAAATCTAATATTTTGAGTGGAGATGGTAATGCTCCTAAGGTAGAAAGCAACATTAATATGGGTAAGTTCATGGATTTTATGAAGGAGATGATGCAAAGAATGCAAAATATGATGCAACAACTTAGTGAAACCCTAAGGAGTGTAGAATAAATTGTTAAGGGAAACTCTCAAACACATGCAACACGAGAACAAGAACTTGTTAAGGAGTTAGAAGATAATCCTAGGGTTCAAATAACTCATGGTGGATTAGTAGCTGGCTATGGAAGAGGAAGAGGGAATGTGCATTACCCAATGCATGGCTATTGGGTTAGAGATTATGAAGACAATTTTGATGATCACCAAGATGGGTGTAGACCTAGAGTATTGCGCGGTATAGAGACTATAAAACTGAAAGTACCATCTTTTGATGGTATTAGAGGAGCAAATAAATATCGTGATTGGTACTTGATGCGATCGAATTTAAGGGTTGTGCTTCACATTGGTGGAAGAAATGGAGAGGGGATGTAACTGCATGGGCTGAGATGCGTGAGTTATTGCAACGATGGTTTATTCCGGATTCCTATAGCTAAGAATTGTTAATGAGGTTGCATACTTGCAATGAGGAAGTAAAAGCGTGATTAAGTATATTCAAGAGTTTGAAATCCTCACTGTTCGTAATCAAATCATGAAAACTCTGGACCAATCAATTGTTAGATTCATTGTAGGTTTGAAATCTGAAATTTCTAATGTGGTTAAGCTTCAACAGACTGATACCATGGAGGAAGCAATGTTGATGGCAAAAAAGTTTGAAAGGCAACACAAATATCACAAATCTTCGAGTAGCTCTTCTAAATATGGAAGTAGCAAAAAGTCTTATTGGTATGATGATAAAAAGAAGAGTACTAATAGTTATAAAAATGATGAAAAGCATGATTCTATCCTTGATAAATCTGTCGATGAAAAGATGAAGTCGATTTCTAAACCAAGTGAGTCTAGTAGTGTTGGGAAGAAAAGAAAAGATATTAAATGTTTCAAATGCTTGGGTTATGGCCATATAGCTGCTCAATGTATGAAAAGGTGAGTTATTTATACTTATAGAGTTTGTGTGGAAAGTGAAGGTGAAGAGGAAAGAAGTAGTTATTCCGATTCTGAGAAGGAAGGTGAGGAGTTACCAACTGAACCATCAATTGGGGCTGCTATGCCTTTGAATGGGGTGGTGGAGAGGAGCTTGAGTATTTCATCGACTATTGATCAAGAACAAAAGGATAACATATTCCGTATTAAATTCTTATTGAATGAAGCTATATTTGTAGCCATTATTGATTTCAAAAGCTATACCAATGTAGTTGCAATGACACTTGTAGAGAAACTATAACTTCTAACTACTCCCTATCCACAATCATACCATTTGCATTGGCTCAATGACAAGGGCTCAGTTCATGTCACTAGGCAAGTATCGGTTCCTATCTTACTTAATCATTACTTTGATGAGGTTCTTCGAGATGTAGTGGTGTGAATGAATCTCATATTTTGTTGGATCGCCCATGGTTGTTTGATTGGAATGTAAACCACAACGGAAGAGATAATACTTACTTCGTATTATTTAATGGCAAGCAAATTAAGTTGTTTCCTATGAGTCCTAAAGCGTTGAGGCAAACACATCGGGAATCGAATCCCCTTAAGAAGGAGTTATTGTTGTTGACACAAGGAGAGGTTGAGAAGGAATTAGCTAATGGACAACCAATGTATTTGTTCAATGTAAAACAAGCTTTAGAAGTTGAAAGTGATCTTTTTACTCTAGATGAAGTTTGAAATTTGTTGACTCGATTTGTTGATATTTTTCCAAAAGAACTTCCAAAAGGATTACCTCCTTTAAGGGGTATTGAGCATCAAATTGATTTGGTACCTAGAGTTACATTGCCTAATAAGCCAGCTTATCAAATGAATCTTAAAGAAGCTAAAGAATTGAAGAAATAAGTGGATGAATTGCTAGAGAAAGGGTTTCTGTGAAAAAGTATGAGTCCATGCTTGGTGCCTGCTTTATTAGTGACAAAAAAAGATGGTAGTTGGAGGATATGAGTGGATAGTAGCGTGATTAATCGCATCACTGTGAAATACCCATATCCTATGCCACATTTGATGACATGTTAGACAAGTTGCATGGTACTCAATTATTTTGGAAGATTGATTTGAAGAGTAGATATCACCAAATAAGCAATAAGGTTGGAGATGAATGGAAGATGACTTTCAAAACCAAGTATGGTTTGTATGAATGGATGGTAATGCCTTTTGGCTTGTTCGATGCTCCTACTACTTTCATAAGATTGATGAATTATGTATTAAGAAAGTTTTTGGCAAAGTTTGTAGTAGTCTATTTTAATGATATTTTGGTATGTAGTCTAGATTTGGAGAGTTATATTATGCACTTGACTTTGGTTTTGATGTGTTGAGAAATGAGAAATTGTATGCAAATTTAAAGAAATGTATCTTCCGTAGACATGAAGTGGTATTTCTCGAATTTGTTGTGTCTAAAGAGGGCCTTCGTGTTGATGATGAGAAGGTTAAGGCTATCACTAGGTGATCTATTCCCACTAATGTTTCTGAGGTACGTAGCTTTCATGGGTTTACTTCTTTTTACAAGAGATTCATCAAAGATTTTAGTACTATTATAGCACCATTGACGGAGTTAACAAAGAAAGGGGTCTCTTTTCAATGGAGACAAGTGGTTAATTGAAGTTTTGAGTTGATCAAGAAGAAATTCACTTAAACACACTTGTTAGTAATACATAATTTTAATAAGGTTTTTGAGCTTGGATGTGATGCCTCCAATGTTGGAGTTGGTGCGATTCTTATGCAAGAGAGCCATCCCATTGCATGTTTTAGTGAGAAGCTATGTGGAGCTACATTGAACTATCCCATCTGTGAGAAGGAATTGCACTATTTGATTTGAGCTCTTACGATATGGCAACACTATATATTATCTTAAGAGTTCATCATATTTTCTGACCATAAATCTTTGAATTATTTGATAAGTTAAAATAAGTTGTCCAAGAGGCATGTGATATGGGTTTAGTTCTTAGAGACATTTGTATATACTATTAAGTACAAGAAGGATAATACCAAAATAGTAGCAGATGCATTGTCTAGGAGGTATAGGCCAAATTTTTGGGTTTTGATCATATTGTGGAGCAATATTCTGAGGATAGAGTGTTTGCACCTATTGTAGTTGCTTGTAATGAGGGGAGGTCGATGGGTGGCTATCATATGGTTGATAGATATTTGTTTCGCTAGGGGAAATTGTGTATTTCACATGGATCTATGCAAAAGAAACTTATTAGAGAGCCCATAGTGGTGGACCTTCTGGACATTTTGGGAATCATCGTACCCTTGATGCGTTGAAGGAACACTTTTAGGATCTATTTAGATATACTGGTTTGGTATTATTCTGCATCATTTCAAATTGAACCGAAACTGAATCGATACAGATATGATACCAATAAAAAATTCACAGTTTTACTTATAAACTGACAAAACTAAATTGCTAATGATCTAATATTGATAAGTTATCGATATAGATCCAATATAGATAAGGGGCTTATTTGGATTATCGGATTTTTATCTATATCATATCGGTATCAACAACTTATCAGCATCATATCAGTATCGGTTCGGTTTAATCAATTTATGAATAATACTGTTAGCTTTTATTATCATATCTATATTGGTTCAGTTTTGGTTTGGTTTGAAAATGATACTAAATCAGTGTACCCAAACAGGCCCAAAAATATGACAATCCAAAATAAGCCTTTATTGGCCTAGTATAGCTAAAGATGTGCATAGTGTGATTGAAGGGTGTTCTACTTGCAAGAAGGCAAAAAGTTAAAGTAAACCATAGGGCTTGTATATGTCATTACCTATCTCTACCAAACCATGGATTGATTTGAGTATGGACTTTGTCTTAGGACTTCCTAAAACTTAAAGAGGACATGATTCTGTTATGATAGTTGTTGATTGGTTTAGCAAGATGGCATACTTCATTCCATGCCATAAAATCGATGATGTAGTGTATATTTCTGGTTTGTTTTTGCAGGAAGTGGTTAAAATTCATGGCATTCCATAATCTATTGTTTCTTATAGAGATGTGAAATTTTTTGAGCTACTTTTAGAAAACCTTGTGGATGAGGTTGGCTACAAAGTTGTTGTTTAACACCACTTGCTAAGGTTGTGAATAGAACTTTAGGTTCTTTGTTATGGGTTATTATTGGAAGAAATTTGAAGGATTGAGATTTTGTTTGCCTATTGTAAACTTTGCTTATAATTACTTGGTCTATACTGTGACAGGTAAGTCACCTTTTGAAGTTGTTTATGGGTTTAATCCTAATTCTCCATTGGATTTGCTACCTAAAGCTCCTACAACTAAAGATAGTCAAAGTGGATTGGAATGTGCTCACCAAATCCTATAACTCGATCAGAAGGTATATGATTCTTTGCATAAACAAAGTGATAGGGTGAAAAAAAGGAGAGATAAAGGAAGACAAAGAGTTAAATTTACACCAGGTGACTTAGTTTGGGTTTCCCTTGGCAAAGATAGATTCTCGAGGCACAGAGGTCATAAATTGGCACCTTAGACTGATGGGTCATTCAAGATTGTCAAGTGGATCAATGATAGTGCCTATAAAGTTGAGTTGTCAGATAATTCTAAAAGAATTTAGCTATGTTCAATGTGACAAATTTGTCACCATACACTCTGGACAAGTTTGATCCAAATTTGAGGGAAAATCTTCATGAGCCCCAAGGAAATGATGGGAATCATGGGTCGTTTGGACCAATAACCTGGGCTAAAGCTAAGAGCTTATTGAATTTAGCTCAAAGAATCCTTGAAAATGATTTGAACGATGATGAATTAGGCTTTCTCAAAGGATATATGATACACTTTGGAATTAGAAATGATTTGATGTGCTTAAGTATTGAAAATTCATCATCAAAGAAGATTACGTTTACTATTGCACCTGTGAACTAGGTTATGATGGAGAATACGCCCGTGATCAAGCCCATGATAGAATCTGAACTTTGGCATTGTGCATCAGTGGAGATCATGGCCGCAATCGTGCCTGTGATGGAGGATACGGTGGTAATGAAAGTTGTAAGCACGTCATTATCATCTGATTTGAAGACCCGAGGAGATAATGAGCATAGTTATGCCCATGATGCCGGCCGTTATTGGCCTTATCATGCCCGTGATTGCTTGAGGAAGGAAGAAGAAACATGATCGGAGAGGATCGTGGCCCAAGTCATGGTTGTGATCAACAAAGGGATCACTTGCCCTATTTTAAGCGTTTTTAAAACACTAGTTTCCTATTTTACTTGTTAGTCTTTTATTTTTCTATATTTGTCTTTACCCGACTTTTGAGAGTATATAAGAGTTATTATTGATATATTTAATAGTTTTTAGATGCTTGTTTTCACCCTTGGTAAATATTGTAATGTGTTTTGTGACAAATTGCCTTCTTGAGTAAGATTGAGATTTTTTTTCAAGATTTTTTTGTCTCTTATCATCATGTATAATATTATTTGATTAGAACAACTAGTTCAGTCCATCTTTGGTGTGTTATATCCAATGATCAATCGATTATCTCTTTTAATTTTCTATTTACATAAATCATAAAAACCCAAAAACATATTATAAACCCTAAATTGTAATTAAAGCACTAGATTTGTAAATTATTAGGATTCTCCTATCCGTATCACTTCTCAATATCAAAATTTGTTGATTCCATTGATTTTTAGAATTGAATTAACCAATCTAAAAATAGAAAACCTTAATCACAAGATACTAGTTCGTAAGGATGGGGTTAAAGATTGGTAGTAATCAATAGCATAAAACAATTAAATAAAAAAGACATAGAAAGAGAAAACGACACGAGAAATTTATGTAGGAAAAATTCCAATAGAAGTGAAAACAAAACCATGAGTAAGCGAAAGAAAACGATCGCTATTAAAGAAAAGTGTACAAAAATGAGAGAGAACCAACATTGCCCAATCTTTCAAGCTCTCAAGTGTTCTTGATTGAAAAGTCTCTTAAAAGTGATTTTGAGTCTCTCTCTTATACAAAACCCTAGGACTTAGAAACATATGTATCTATATGTATAACTTAGATACATACATACATACATACATACATACATACATACATACATATATATATATATGAGTAAGACAAAACTGTCAAAAATATCTCCACAGAGTATAATATACATCTTAAAGTTTTTCAATAACAAATCTTATGATTTTATTATCTAACATGTAAATGCCGGCAGCAATAATTTCTTATCTTATTAAAGCCATTTCACAAACATTCCTTTGTGGCTAATCACTCTGTTAATATATACCTGAGTGCGGTAATTCCATTTTTTGTTTCAAAACCTTATTATCTTATAAAATAAACATTAAGTATTCATAAGAAACACAATGAGATCAACTTCATGTCTTTGACCCGAGTAAATTATTTACAGGTACGTGACTTAATTAGGTTCTGGTAAATTCTCCATATGTGCTTCTACTTCTCATAATAAACTGATAAAAACAGTCTTCGTAAATAATCCCGTATTCTGCCTTATGAACTACTAAATATTTGCCATGGAAAGTTTCCTCGGTAGAACCGTAGAACAATCAGTTAGTACAACTATTGACCATTATTATTCGTGTAGCATGGATGAACTGCCAAGAGCATAAGCACTGTTGAAGATGTTAGATGTAAGGTTGTTATGTATGCAACAACTTGAAGAAAGACAGGAACAAGACATCTTTTAATACCAACATGCCATAAAGAATCCTCAAAAAGTTTTGAAGTTATAAGCAGATAAATATCAAGCATAGAATTGGTATCAATTCCATGTATACACTATTGCAAAATTTGCAAAGATAGGGAAGTGAAGGAACGAAACGTATTTCATCTTATGAATGCCAGTAGTTTTGAAAGCAACGTGTAACTTTTGTGACATTCGACATTGACCCAGGCACATATGCTGAGCGATGGTGGTATATGGTTGCTACGCATGCTGCTCCGATCCCACCCCAGATGCCACTAAACATGTATCTTTTTCTTTTTTTTTTTTTCCTACGATGATCGTATACGTCCTGTGCTGTGTGCGTTGCTTTCGTTTGGTACATGGTTCTTATTCTTTGCTACAAACGTAGAACCAATCCAAGTTGCATGACCAAAGAATAATTTTAGGAATATAGAATATCAGTCAAATAGTATTAGAAAACGAAAGCAAAACAATAAAAATAGCTGTTTGCTCGTTGACCATTCTTCGACAAGTAGCTACAATCTATAAACCTTTACTTTAATCACCAAAAAAAAAAAAAAAAAAAATTGTAATTTTATATCAAACATTTGAAAACTGATCATTTATTTTAAATTTATTTCGAGGGTTGATTCCCCTACCTGTAATATTCCCCCTTCAATATAATTAATACGAGCCACTAAATGGCTTATTACTTGAACAAGAGTTTGCTTTTGTTATTGGTCAATAGACATCGCGTTTGCCTGAGCAATTGCAAGCTATAACACTGATTCGTAGAAGAATATATAACCAGTAAACCAAAAGCAGCATATATGTTCGGATTGACAGCTACGTCAACTAATTAGCCTTTCGTAACTTCATAAAAAATGCACATATAACCAAATTAAGAAAATCGTATACTTTCCATGAATCATGGTGGATCATTAATTCTGTTCCCAAGTTGGTTTCACAGGTCAATTTTTGAAAATTTCAGTAAATAAGAAACGTCCATTTGCCATTATGTATTATTCCACTTATAAATAAATTGAACAGGTAAAAAAAAAATTAATTGTAATTTCTATAAACATGAGGTATATTTTCTGGAAAATTTTATTGTGGGCTGAATCTTTTGATTGCAAACTATCTATTGATGCAACGATTGGAGTCCATCGAGTCGAGCTGAGTTTTTCTGAGATGGTTTTAAAAAATTAGTATCAAAGTTAAGTGAAATGAGTTTTTTTTTTTTTTTTCTTTTGTTAAACTTGAAAATTATAGACTCGAACCTAGTTCATTACAAAATTAAGCATGAGTCAAGTCAAATTCAGGTAACTCATTAGCGTATTGAGATGAAGTTAAACTTTGGCAGCTAATTTTTCAAAATTAATAAATTTATAAATAAATAGATATATGAATAAAGAGTATATTATATATATATTATACACTATATATTATCTTATATCATTTAATACAAGTCATATGAAAATTAATTTTGGTTCTAATCATATTTTATATATATGAAACTCATAGACTTTCTCATGAGCTTAAATGAGCTACAAATCTAAATAGAATTATTTATTTAAATAAATAAGTTTTATTTTAAAAAATCAAATCAAGCGTAAAATGATAGTTAAGTTCGAATACCTCACGATCTGCAGTTCTACACATGTAACTTCCAAAAATATGTGAATGTTTTCATTGTCTATAAGATGGGTTTTTTTATTATTTACAATTTATAAATGCTTAAAATTCCTATGAAAAGGCACATCAACATACGCGTTTTTTTTTTTTTTTTTTTCTATATTAAAAAAATTAGGGGACCCTACGAGGATGGCAACTATTATGGAAAACTCATCCTATTATTTTGTTAAGTTCTTAACAGCTAAGTAATTTGCTTATGAAGAAACCCTTCTTTCATCACTAAGGGATCATATGTAATAATAATAATAATCTCATGAAGTCAGATTAACCCTTAATATATATCCAGTGGGTTTTAACATTTTGCTTGAGACAAAAGGCAAAGGATCTAAAAACATCAATTTAAGCTGGCATTTTTTTTTCTTTTCTTTTTTTTTTAATTCATATATGTACGAACAAAAGCGACATACATATCTATAAGCACCTCTTGCATATATTGAACAACATGCATGAGGCATACAAAAATAATATATGCTATTATTCCAATATTCCTTATATAAAGATTCATCTGCCACACAAAAAAGAACACAAAACAAATCAGAACACTTATTACTGGGATATCAATATCCCTCTCTCTTCATATCCATAATGTTTGGTTGGAGGAACAGCAAGTCCCAAGTGTCCGATGCCTTGTCTGTAAGTTCTCTATCCATTAAATTTTATTGTTATCTCCTTATATATTTTTATAATTATGTAAATGCAAGTATGGATCTGAAATATAGATACATATATAATTGCTATGCTGTGTTTGGTAGATTGTGGAGCTTCTGGTGCATATGGATTGCGAAGGCTGCGAGAAGAGAGTGCGAAGAGCTTTATCCAAATTAGAGGTTTGTAAATGAACAAAAAAAATGTTATTATTAATTGTTCAAATCCAAACACGTCACATTACTTTGAAAAAGCTTTAGAGAATTCATAAATTTGGCATCCTTATCATCATCATCTTCGTTATGCTAGTTGCTTGTGCATTGTTTTCTGAAATTTAATTTTGGGTTCGCTCGTCATCGATATCTTATATTTCGACTTCTTTAATCTCTAGCTATTTCCATAAAATTTATTTTTTTTTTGGTGATATTTGATTCTTTAAAATTGTTGAGCATCCTCTCAACGACATTGGAAAATTACTGGGCTATTATATTATTATAGCTATGCGCGGTGGTTAAATATTGCGGTAGTGGGTTGATTATTAGTAATGGTAATTTTATTAAATTAATGATACTAAAAAAATATGTTAATAAGCAATAAAAGAAAATAATATTTTAAAAAAAAAGATAATCGTTATCATTATTTTCATTGAAACTTCCTATATGTTAACAATCATCAGTAGTTATGGATTATTGCGTACATTTTCTTCTATTATCTATTGTTAAAAGTCATTAATTACTGAAATTTCTTGAGATTATTGTGATAATATTTGATAATTATAAACTTCGTGTTATATTAAATATGGCAAAAAGAAGTTCGAAAAAATGTTTTTTCATAAAGTAAGAACATTTAGAGTACTTTACTTTTTTTTTTTTTTTTCAAACGTGTATCTAGACTTTTCAAGATGCTTCATCTGTATGATCCATCAAGATATTATATAATTGATAGGATGTATAAGTTTTTAGGCAAATTTAAAGTAATTTCCGTATTAAAATCTTTGATATGCAAGCAACAAGTCATTAGTACAATTTTAGGATAATATTGTAAATAGTATATAAATTTTGTCAAAACGTATAATTAGATATTTGAACGTTGAAATTGATCAATTATTACCTAAAAAACTTGATAGAAATATTACTGGTGTGCACAAAAGTTTTTTTATTTACTAAATTGATCGATTTTAAATTTTAAGTATCCAATTACATATTTTATTAAAATTTAAATACTATATGTGACATTATCCCTAAAATTTTTGCTCTTGTCTATTTATTATTACATTCACATGGCCTAACGACAAGAGAATATTATGAAAGGAAACATCATTTCCTTTCGAATAATTCCATCCCAAATTTGTTGTGGTATGTTTATTGTTTAGTCACTATCGCAGATCAGAATATACTCTTGGAACACAGATTGCTTATTCCCACTGATATAGTCTTCATATTGACAGCCGAAATTGAAATATATATATATATATTTTAGCAGACAATTACGCTTAAGAACTATTTATGCCATTTTTAAGCTGGGTTCTTAATCATGATTCTTATATTAATCTCTAAAGTTTTTAACAAGGATAAATTCAGATTATTAGAGAAGCACTGATATTTACCTCAAGATCCTGCTAAGTTAGCATTTATTAAACCATTTCTTATTTATTTAACAAGGATAATCTGACTGAGATGATATATAGAAATAATTATTTTTAAGTACTCTGTTTAGGAACCTAACTAATCAAGTGAAAATTTGTTAAAATGGATGATTTCTTAAAATTGCTGATTTATTATTATAAAAAATCTTATGGAGATTCTTGAAAATTAAAATGAACTCACTTTATCAACACAAATTGGAATATATCAATGCACTCTATTTATCAAAAAATTCTAATATGACTAGATTCATATCAATTTTATCAGGACATAATATCCATAAATCTATCTAAGAAAATTCCCTCCTTATCTATTGGTTTCTTTTGTCACATCACATTCTTATATATGCTTTTCATTAAAATATTTTAGGTAGTAATATATTAGACTCCACACCGTGTAATAAATATCCTTTAAAAAATCAAATATATACATTTATAGTGGATTCATGGATGCTCTTAAATTTCAATCTTATCAATTTCTCTCATATGTCAAATCAATGGTAAAAATTAAAAAGAAGCTGATAATGCTAGGATAATGTAATGTTGTTGTATTATTTTGGTATCATATTTTTACTATTTTCAAACTGATGTTTATATAAATAAAAAAATTGATAAAAAAACTAATAGTTTTACTCATAAATTGACTAAAAAATATGTTACAAATAAATTACAGATATAGATCAGATTATAGATATGATACAAACAAAAATCCGACAATCCAAATACACCCAAAAAAAGGATCAAAGCAATTTCAACTAATTTGATTTTAATAATGAGAGAAAGGAAATGGAAAGAAATTCATTGCAGCTGATGGAGCAGAAATACTTTTATTGTAAATGCATGTTTTTATAAAGTATTGCATATATATTATGCACTCCACAAAGAAATATATAAAATTTCATTTCTTAAAAATCATATTATTCCCAGATTATTGCTAATAAAATATTTACGTGGATGCGCATTTATGTCATCAGGGGTTGATAGCATAGAGATAGACATGGACGCACAAAAGGTAAGAGTGACGGGATACGTAGACCAAAAGAAAGCTCTGAAGGTGGTGAGAAGAACAGGGAGGAAAGCTGAGTTTTGGCCATATCCCTACGACAGTGAATACTACCCCTATGCTGCTCAGTACCTGGACGAGTCCACCTATTCCTCCACGTATAACTATTACATGCATGGTTACAATGAGAGCGTCCGCGGTTATTTCCCGGACCAAGCTTATTCCACTGTCGATGATAACACCGTCTTCCTCTTCAGTGATGATAATGTTCATGCCTGCACTATTATGTAAAACATCATCTTATTATTCTTACAATTATTCCATCATTATATATATAATGGTTATTTATCAAAATAATATCAATATAAGATATTTAGCTCGAAAGTTAATATGATATTTTAGCTCAATTGACTTGCAAATCTAATTAAAACGGAGTTGGACTTGGAACTTTACTTGAGTTTAAGTGGATTTTCTATACTATGCAAATATTCACATAATTAAAAGAAATATATATTTCATAATAAATTAAGCTTAACTAGGTTTAGTTTAATGACATTTAAACTTTAAAATTTGGAGTTAGGTTGGAGCTCAAAATTAATACAATGTTTATTCTTATTTTTCATTTATTATTATTTTTTTTAATAAAAGCTTGTGTGTGAAAAGTAAAGGAAAAATTGCAAGTGACTAAATGTTTAAATGAAAATCAAACCTTTAAATGTTTAAAATAGAAAATTAATGTTATAATAAATAATTAAACTTTTTAAGTGATTACAATAAAAAAAATTATTTAACTTTAATAAATGGTTTATACATAGATCTCGCCATGATTTGATAATAAAATAATTTAATTGATACATGATAGCAACAGAATTTCACTATTAAATGTTAAAGGAGTTTGATCGAGTTAAATTTTATTATTGGTGAAATTTCAAGCTTATATAACCCTCGTTAGGTGATCTAAACTTTTTAAACTTGATCAAACAGTAAATTCTAAAAACCTATGGATTGAATTGAAAGGCTAAGTTAATGGGTTATCTAAACGCCCATCATAGGCCCAGCCCGAAGTAGAGATTAGGAATCTTCAATAGTGCCTAGGTTTTGGTCAAACTGGCAGCCGAAAGTCCAAAAGTAAACAACAAAAAAGAACGAAGCTCACAGGCCACTTAGCTCCCACTTCCATACCACATCCCAACGGCAACGACTAGATCACCAAATGGAGCAACGAAATCAACAACAGCAACAAAAATGGCGTATTACCATTGACGCAAAGGCCAGGAATTTCGTTTTCAAAGTCAAAGCAACAGCCTCAACTTCGATCCAGTCCCTTTCTCTTCATAGATTCTCCATTATTTTCGTGCTTTACCAATTTAAGCTCAAAGTGGAATCTGACCAGCCCCAGCCGAAAAAGTCTCTTAAATCCAGATTTCTTAGACTTGTTGAGAGAATTCCGAAACCTCGACGACGACGACAACCCAAGAAAACAGAGATGGAGACAGACAAACTGCCCATGCTGATGTGTCCCATAAACAGCAATGTACTGATGAAACAGATATCTCGGGAGGTAGTTGTTCGACTGTGCTGCCTGTTGGTCGCGTTTTGGTGTGTGATAGGAGCAATGTGTGGAATGGATCTAAAGGTGTAATGGGCCTCTGTCGTCTATAGTAGTTGGTGAAGAGTTGCAGGGCTTGATAATTTGTTGGAGAGAAAAGTATATTTTCTTTTTTTCAGTTTCCAGGATCCTTTGTTTTCTTTATTCCTGTCTTGTGGAAAATTATTGAAGTGGAGAGATGAGGTGTGGATGAAAATTGATACATGAAGGAAATGTACAAATAGGCCAGCTATTCAGTCTATTTGGGTGAGATGATTTTTATTTACATCTTATTTGTATTACTGTTTATGAATAAAAAAATATTTATTTTTTATTTATATATATTTAATAAATATATATTTAAAAATAATATACCAAATTTACCCAAATAGTAAGAAACAAACTGACACGTAGAGTATAAGGAAAGAAAACTTTACGGAAAGAAAAAATATTGAAATTTTTGTCATTGGTAATAAGCAATTAAACTTAAAATATTACGATCCTGATCTTAAATGCGTTGTGGACGTCCAAATCAGAAATGCTTGGAATCTATTTATAAACGGATGAAACCACTTGTTGTCCGTAAGTTACCAAGGCCAGCTCATTTGATATAAATATTTATTTATTTTCTTATCATTCGACATAAAATTATTATTATAATATTTACTTAAGAATTACTAATAGTAAAATAATGAATAATAATTTATATCTCTAAACTCATGAATTACTATTTAATAATTTATTTTTTAATTTTATTGTAAAAAAAACCTAACTTGAAAATATCATTTATACAATTATCCTCTCTTTATAATAAATACAAAAAATATTATAAATATTTTACCTTTTATTCTAATAATTACTTATTTTATTTTTATACCAAGTGAATATTATAATAATCATTACAACTTTATTACATTCCTTTTCATTATGGTGAAATGAACGAGCAGTTAAAGAATTATTCAATGAGTCATATTAGCTTTTTCAACAATTCTGCACTTTATCTAACAATTTCTTAAACAAAGTATTCTTATAATTTTTTTTATACTTTTTGCAAGTCCCATGTTATAGTTATTTTTAAATAATACTTTAATACTTTCTGTAATGCCCTAAAATAAGGCATTACAACCCGCCACGTGTCCCTCTCTTAAAAGAGACACGCAAAGGCTCTAAATCCCAATACCACAAAATATAAACATATAAAAATCTCCATAAACCCACATTTAAGGGTACTCTAAAAGAAACAAAACCCATGAAACCTGTAATTATAACTTTCAAATATCTTCTATAATATAAACTAAATCCGAGTTGGCAAAACCAAAGCCAACAATAATCCAGAAAAGATCCATCTTCCAACTAAAAACATATAATCCTGTTTAATAAACTATTACATGAAAACCAATACTTCAAATCCTCAAAAAGATAACTAATCAAAATATTGTTTCAAAAATCTTCAATAACTCAAGAAATCATTTTTTTTTTTTTCATATGCCCTGTATAACATCCTATTCCTCTGTAGTATAGTCAGGTCCACTATCGCCATCCCCATGATCAAAATACAAGTCATAGCCAGACAAGTCATAAACAATATCTCCATCACCTGTACCTGAAAAAGAAAGGAATGAGCGAAAACGCCCAGTACGCCAGTCCACAAACAATATGCAAATGCACAAACAACATGTATAGATACGTGCAACTAACTAAATGCAAACAACAGGATTATTATCTTCATTAAGCCTACAAAACAACACAGTTCAGAACCATAGATCTCTGATCCCAAACTTGGAGTTACTCAGACTCCTGAAAAACAACCATATATCGAAAATAAATAATTATATACATATATTGGTGAATGGGTACTCCCCAAACACCCGCGGCCATACTGCCAATAAACCTATATCTACCGGAATCATCTCCAAGTGCAACTCCACTAGGGACAACGACACACAGGATCATCAGGGTGCCTCACCAGTATCACTGTCTGCCAGGTCTTTACTGGTCAAAGCCAAAGACATCCAGAAAAACAATTTAAGCCAAATAGAATTAAGTTCATCTATATATCTGTTCCTACAAGCAACAATCAGAAAACTAAACCTGCAAGCAAATACAGCAAACAAGGAAAGGTCGTACCTTTTCCAATTCCAGGGACAAATCTCTCAAAATCCTCAAATTCTTAAAAACAACAAGAAATCTCCCAATCTCCACCAACTCCTATATCCACATCAACAACAGTTTCACAAACTCCAAATGTCTTGTTACAATATGTATATATATCAACAGACATGATCGCAACATCTTAACATAAAATAACCTATCTAAACTAACCTGATATAGAATTTCTCAAACTCGACCTATATTGATCAATAACCCGAAGCACTTCCAATAATATCAAAGAACGGATATTTGAAATCCTTAAATCGGAATCTTCACCAAAACCTTATAAAACATATCATATGATCAATATTGTAATATCAAGGCCGTCCAGTTTCGTATAAAAGGATTCAAAACTTATACTTACTAATATAAAACGTATAATACTTGTTTCAATCTAATCCTTCGATTGATTCCCAAAAGATCAAATCTTGATGAAACTAGGTTTTCTCCAAATAACTTCTTCAAAATCCAAACATAAATCTTAAGGAAACGAAATGATATACGAAGAATCTTGATATATAAAGGCAAGATTACTTACTCTTGATCCAAATCTGATCTCCCTTGATATTGTTCTTCAAAAACACCCAAAAACTCTCAATTCTCTCTTTCTGGTCAAAGGAAGGAGGTTACAAATGAAAAACACGAACCCTAGGATTTCTTATAACAGCACAGAAAACGAAAGGACACCTCATGTATTATGCCTGCCATATAATACACATAAATAAAACTTATAAGGATGGACCATAAAACCCTCTTATTTTTCAGCATATGACAACTTTTACCCTTTATCATAATTTATTGAAGATTTACTATTTTTAAAGACTTGTTGACCATCATCAATGTGAGGGTTGATAATAACATCTCATTTATTAGGGTTGACCATAGAACCCTCTTATTTTATAACAAATAACAAACTTGCCCTTCTTTATAATTTATTTATCTTTATATTACACTTTCCTCACTATATTGAATAAATATAAAAATAAATTAAATTATAATTTTTTACTTGCATATTAAAAAATATAAGTATCAAAATATAAATTATTTTAATTTGATGACTTCACAATAGCTAATTTATGAATAATACTTAAGATAAATTAAGAAACACAATAATTTAATTTAAAATCAATATAAATAACATACAATTTAAAATAGTACAAATCTAACATTTAGAGTAGAAAAAAAGGAATGAAAAACCAACATACAATTTAAAATGGTCAACTATGACATTAGTAAGCAGGCTTATAATTTTATATATTATAATTTAATTATTGGGCTTGACTACGAGCTTGGTCCGATCTTTAGGATGGCTTGGAGAGATTTAGCTTGGTGAGCTTGGAACAGAGATCATTGAATCAGTCCGCCGCATCCAACCTTTCTTTGGCAGACTCATGCACACACAAGAGATGACTGGTGGCCTTGGCACATGAGGAGTTCATTTAGGATAAATATGAATTGAGCTTACTCCATCTCATTCGTTAATCACTGAGGTGATTTGACAGTCATTTTCCACGCCAAGTGCCTATAAATACTCAGTTATTCCTCCTCATTTGCAACTTTCAGAGAAACAGGAAAAAACAACATTCTATAGAGGAGGCTCTGCTCAAAAAGATCAATTAAGGCAACTCAAGCAAATTTCCATCTCAACTGCTAAAGAACTGTAACGTTGATGCGCGAAGTCTACTTAAACTCCCTTATTTGTCACTTGTGTATTCGAGACCCTGAGACTGTCTGTTCTTCATCCCCTATCATTCTCTTCAAGCCATCCGTTAGCAAATGTCATCTCCTCAGCAGCATTCCAAAGTGGCGTGCCAGGCGCAAGACCCACGCGACATATCGTGACCATTAACAGTAGGAACGCTCATCTACGACATTTAAATGTCAATTAGTAAGTTTAAATCGCTACCATATATGTTGAATTAAGTCAGTTTGTAACTGACAATGTTTTACCTTATCACAGAGTCGAATATTGTTTTGGATGTATGTCGCATATTCGATAATATGATTATGAGAAAAATGAGGCGCTGCTTCACTATTGTCTCTCAATTCATAATCTGATGCTTGAAAGTTAAAGTTGTAGTCATCTCGTTCATCTTTGACAATCGTATTATATAAAATTATGCATACTCTCATAATTTTCCCTAAAACCTCTTAACCCCAAAAACACAAAGGTCCACGAACTATAGCAAAACAAGATTGTACCACTTCAAAAGCCCATTCAACATCTTTCCTACATCCTTTTTTGTGCTTAGCAAATAACTACTCCTTTAGACCATGTGGATATGAAAATAGATTTGACAAATATTGACCACTCTGGATATATGCCATTAGTAAGATAATATTTGATGTCATAATTTTTACTATTCACGGTGTAGTGTGTTAATGGAGCACCTTCTTCTGAAAACATCATCAAATAAGGATAATCGCTTCGGTACATTAATATCACTGTTTGAACCTGGATGCTGAAAAATGCATGCGATATCTAAGTGTTATATGAAGCGACAGCTTTAAGTATGATTGTCGAAGACCCACGATCTCCTCTAGTATACATGTCTTGTCATGCAACTAGACAATTTTTCTGTACCTAATGCATACAATCAATGCTTTCTAACATACTAGAAAATTCACATTGCTCAGCCATATTAAGTAAGTGCTCAATATTAGCTTGATTTGGTCAGCATAGATACTAATCACCATAACAAGTGATGACCCTTTGGACGAATTTTTTGACACATTGTATGATTGTGCCTTCATCCATCTTCAAATAGTCATCTAACGTATCACCCGTTACTCCATATGCTAGCATTCAAATAGTTATAGTACACTTCTGTTGTGGTGAAGCACTAGGTATACCAACGAATCTCTCCTTTATCTAAAATAGGATGAGTAATCCTATAGTACTGTAAAATATGGAAGAACATTCTTCTTCTCGTTCATAATCTACGTTGAAAATGCTCATAGGTGCATATTGGGTTGTCCAGAAGTAGTCATTATAAAAACAATTTTGGCCTTCTAGACGACCTCTATTTATATACTTTTGCTTACGTCTTCTAGTAGAGGTGGAATCGTCACATATCTCTCAGAGCACTTGATATAAACAAGAAATTAACTCATATCACAAACTCCTCATCCCTGATAAAAATTAATGCATCAATTGATTTGTCGTAACCATTGCTTTACTCAGAATCAGAGTTGCTAGTAGACATTATGTTTTGAAAGGATGAAGAATAGTATACACTTAGAAGTGAGAAAATTGAAGAGTGCATTTTATGAAGACATACTTGTTTACCATTTACAGAACTTCAACTTCAACAACAAGACTACAACGATTTGTTTTACAACCTCTAATTTGCAACAAAATAATTTAAAAAAATACAAAAACATTAAAGGCTGATTTTAGGGGATAAACAATGTTTTTTTAGGCCTCAAATTTGCAACTATGAGATAAAGTTCGATAATTAATGTAGATATTTAAACGAACTTCTTCTAGATATATTATAATAATGTTTCTAAGTTATATACTAAAAGTTATTACTAATCGAATATCAAATACCCGAAATCGTGGCCACAGTGATAACCATGGCCAAAATCCCAGTAAGGGTTGTCATTGTGGCCACGATTTTGGGTCCATGACCTGAACCGTGACAACGATTTTGGCCGCAGTTACCATTATGGCTTCAATTTTCAATCCTGCGATTATTCGGACTAACAATTCCTTCTATTTTTAGTGATCTCTCTACGTATCCCTTCTATCAATTCCTTTTGTATGTCATCCAATTGACGATATATCAGCTATCATTGTTGATTTTTTTAATTTTATTTCCTTTTAACGTTCTTTTTCTTGCTTGTGATGTTTCTTCTTCTTTATTGTTTCAATTTTTTTTATCTTTCGATTCATAGATTTTACGTAGCAACTCCACTTTATCACGATCTACTGTGCTTAAGTCTTGTATCTCATGAATGAATTTATTTACTTTCTCACTACTTTCAACTTTTTCTTTATCTGTTCTCTTTACTGCCGCTCTACTAGGTGAATGGATGCCTGTCTCACTTGTTTTATTATTTGTTGATACATATTTATTTGTGTCACGCCCTAACGGGTACCCTAAACATGACAGCCGCCGTACACAATATTAAAACTTAAGAATGACTACCTCAGTCAGTCGAAAGTTTCTATATCGGTACAAGGCGTACATTCACATCAAAGGGAAACCGGTAAAGTAATGCATTTAAAGATATTGGGAACGGAACATACAAAATAACTCTTAATATATTTCATTGAAATAAAAAGTCTTACAACTTCTAAGGGGCATTCCCCTGATAATAACAATATGGTCATACTAAAGCTAGAAGATTTTAGAAGAAATCTACTCTAAGACTTCAAAGTAGAATTCTTCCAAAAGCTTCCCAAAATAAGGATTATACCTGGGTGATCAAGATAGTCTTAGGTGCAAAATGATAATCCTGCAATATCAAAAGTCTATACGAGTATAAGCATGACTAGCTTAGTGAGATATTCCTTACACAAAAGTACTCATAACAAGCAATTAACCAAGTTTATTAAACAAGCATATGAATGCAACAACCATATGATCAAGCAGTACATACGACTATCCGGTTTCGTATGTGTGATGGATTTACCCCTCCATCGGTGGTTAGCGAATGCTTTGAACTGGGTCCCAAACAACCTCCTTAAAGTTGCTCGCGTCTTGAGGTTCCAACAAACCGTACTACCAGTCCTCGAGCTTTCCTTATCCAAAGCGATCAATCCGGCTCGACTACAACTTGAGACCGTATTCCCCAAACGTCCTAAACTTTTAAGGTTGTAGTAAGGCGGCTTACCTTTCCGGTCCCACGCTGAGAAGTAGTAGTAAAATATCGAAATGATATTCTAAGTGATATGTATAAGC
Source organism: Combretum micranthum (assembly GCA_024138025.1). Classification (NCBI taxonomy): domain Eukaryota; kingdom Viridiplantae; phylum Streptophyta; class Magnoliopsida; order Myrtales; family Combretaceae; genus Combretum; species Combretum micranthum. The sequence goes on along the minus strand of JAMXBD010001802.1, from coordinate 111,569 downwards.
AATTTATTATATGGGGATTTCAATATGATATTAAACCATTTAAAGCGATCAAACAATATTTGCACACATAACAATACATACATGGAAATATTTATATCAATCACAAATCGGGTTTCGATATACTTATTGTTCATTGATCGTACACAACGATTCACATACATAATTCCCATGATATTCCATATGCATATCAATTTTATCTTTTCCTAACATCTATTGCTCTATTCTACAAGCACATGCGCGAATACATAAGCGTAAAGGAAACTTACTCGTCCATAGCGTTCTTTTAGGAGTCGAAGTAATTATCGGGGAAGAGAAGATCTTGGTCCTTGACTCCTAAACAAAAGAAATACTCGACATGAGTATTTCATCCAAGATCTATTCAATTTCTATAATTCTATCTTATTGAATTCGTCAAAATTATATGAAATGGAAATCCCAGCTTAAAATGCCCATAACTTGTTTATTTTAACTCGGAATTTCGCATACCGATTTCTACCTACTCGAAAAGATCTATCTATTTCTAAGGTTGTTTTTACCAAAAGAAGTTATTTAAGTCTCAGAATAGTAACGTACAGATTTGGTGCGAAAATTCCAATTTCAAAACTTAAGTTTCAAACTTTTCTTTTCATTCAAGAGCTTTTGTACAAAAATATAGATATATTATATGGTTGAAAAATCCTTTGAATACATATATATATATATATATATACTCAAACCATATGCATGAATTTAGTGGTGTTGTCTCAATAATGATCTTGTAAAACAATATGTCTTGAAAGTGAGAGAAACTAAGACTTGAAAATCTCCTTTTTAGCTTTGTTTGGAAAATTTATTAGTAAGTATCTCCTTCTTTTAACTCCATTTCTTAATTTTGAGAATAATGACATTTTCAAAAAGAAATTTTTAATCTTTTAAGATTCCCATAAATTTATTTCTAGTGGTTTGGAAAACATAGTTTTTTTTAAATATTTCATGGTTATATGTTCTAAAATTTTTCTAAAGTTAGATCCACTTTAAAAGAATAATATCAATGATCATATAAGTTTATTTTGAAAAACTTATATAGACTTTAGTATTTTAGAGTGTTGGTAGAAAACTTTGATAAATGTGTTTAAGAAAACTCTTGGTTAAATCATGAATTAAGTTTAAAGAAACTTTCTTATTTTATTGGTTTAAAAGAGAGTTTGTGATAACTTTATTTTCATTGATAAAATACCATATCTATTAAAATAAAACTTTAAGTCTTTATGGAAAAATAATTTCTTATGTGACAAAAACTATTTTTAAAGAGAGTTCTTATTTTTATTACTTGAAAAAACTCATTTTTCATTATGATTGAGACAATAACATGTTCATGCATGAATGAGAATATGTAACTATGAGAAATATAATAAAAACAACATAATAAGATAAATTATATAAGAGCATAAAAGTAAAGTCAAGTATTAGGAACCTTAGCTTCATCAAGATATCCTGGGACTAAGAAATATACTAGTCCTAAAAGAAAAGAAAACCAAAGAAAGAAAATTGTTTTGACTTGATATGAACAAGTCTAAGACTAGAAAGACTAGTCTTAATAACAACCTGAAAAAAATAAATTGCATAACTTGAAAGTAAATAAATAACAAATGAACTTATATGCTCTAAATAAATATATATACATAATATACATAATACTTTATATAAGTTAGATTAGAAACAAATAATAACAATAATAATAACAATATAATAGTAACATAAAGAAAATAAAAACATGAACAAAAATAAAACATGAATAAATTGTTGCTTCTTTAACTCTCATGAGTCTAAGAAACATACACTCAACTCATGTTAAGTTGTATGAACATGATGAGTGAATAAGAAAAATTTTACCTAAGGTTTTTGTGTTTGTTGAAGAAGAGTAGAATGGTTTGTAGTAATATGTGGTAATGGGTTTTCTAGAGAAAAGAGAGAACTTGAGAGAGATTTTGAGAGAGAGATTTTTATTGAGTGATTTTGGTAGAGTTTTAGTATGATTTGTGTTGTGTGAGAGAATGAAAGAGGAAGGATGTATTTATAGAGTTTTGGAGTGGAAATTAGATGTAATAAAATAAATTGAAAAAGAAAAATAATTTGATGGAAGAGAGAGAGGGGAGGTGCTGGTTCTAGCTTGTAGAGAGGGGGAAATTAATTTATTTTGTTTGTTTTGTAATAAAAGAAGTAATGTGTAAAGTATGATGTGATTAAAGTTGTATATGGAAGGTAAATTGTAAGGTATAGGTATGGTAGAGTGTAAGAAAAAATAGAGATAGATGAATAGTAGAAAAGCACTATGAATAGTAGACTAGACAATTAAAATACCGGTAGTAAAGAAAACATGTGTAAATAAGCTATAGCTGATTTTTTAGTTACCGAAAAATTTTAAAACTGATATTTTTGAAAACCTTATATTTTTACGAATCTATTGGTGATGTTGGAATATTTTCACTATCCGGTGCATTGGGGCACGGTTTTTGAAAACTGATCCCGATCGGATCCAAAAGACACTAGAAAATTACAAATCTGATATTTTTAAGCTTTCGTATATTATTACGAACCATAATCCATAATTATTTCAATTTCAATTTCGTTTTCTAGGGTTTATGAACACGAGATTGTTGGATCTAGATTCACTAGACTAAATATAGAGCTAAGTTAATTTTAGGGTTCCGGTTTGACTTTCGGTTCTAGGGTGTTCTTATATTATCGAAAAATCTAGGGGCTTACAATTTGATGATGAGCTACTATATACTCCAAAGCTATTGACTTTAGAACGTTTAGTTGCATTTTTTTTTTTTTGCATTTCCGAATTCAGATCTCTATTTAGGTTCATTACGCAATATAACCCAACAATGCTCAATGGTGCATAATTTATTCTCATTTTGTCTAATCTTTTACATAATCATGCTAATTTTTTCCACTTTGTCTATGCCACTCTATTTGATCGTAACAAGCTCTAAATTTTATGACATCTTTTAAGATTTTAGCCCATCGAGCTTTACTTTATTGCCATGTTCATCTCAATAGATTTTTCTCCTTCTTGTATGATTGTCCTTTCTCAAACTTATGGACTCCGTTGCCACAATGTCTATAATAGTTGATTGTTTCCAACAGTCGGATCTTTACTAACCCTTAACCATGCTTAAATCAAAAGCTTATCATTATTTTGCTCCCATTTTTTCCTACGAGGTTGATCACCCCCATTTTCAATATCATCCTTATCTTCAAAATTTTTTTGTATAGAATATTGTGGGTATTGTGAACTTGTACCAATTGGTGTTTAATCTAAAGTTGGTTACAGTGGAGAATTTACGATCGGATTGTATAGTTGAAAGTTTTCAAGTGAAAACTGAGGCATATATTGAAAATATGATGTTGTCATGCTTCTTGGATTAAAGTTTTTTGGGCTTTAGCTCATAATTGCAAATTTTGGAGGATATTACAAATTATGGAGACCTTAGAAAAATGCACCAAATGTAAGATATGGTATGACTTATGAAATAGGTAGCATTTGAAAGTTTTGTGAGTTTGGTGAATCATTAACATGTGACAATTTTTTAGAATTATTTAGGTCCATGTCTAAGCACAATTTGTGAATGAAGAGATTTTTTAAATGGTACGAAATTGTGGTAATTTTTAGAGTAAAAAATTTGTAATTTTTATATATTTATAGATGAAGAAATTAAAAAATAAAATAAAATTGTTGTTGCATTGGCCAGAATGGCCAAATGTCATTTTAGCCACAATGATCTTTATCATAATAAGTAAGTAGAAAATAAGTTGCCTTGTAAAGCAACGATGCTTATTGAAATACCTCACTTTACCAGTAAGAACTATGACTTTCAACTTTTTTTTTCTTGGTTTATGCGCTAAGCATTGCCATTAAAGGCGCTCTAAATTGAACCAAACAAATCTATTATGCATTTAGTAACCATGTTAAGTATTATTCATAAAACTCATTTATAAAAGTGCCTTGTTAGGGTTGTTAGATAAGACACCAAATTATTAGCATTTACCACAAAGTACCATCCAATGATGAATTTATACAACTTATATCACACTAAAATTTATTACATTTAATAGTTTAAATAACATCTTTTGTATACTTTAATTTTGGGGGGAAATTATAAATGTTTAATCGTAAGCTTAAATAAGAAATTAAAGTTTTAAATAATGAAAAAAATGGAATTAAGGTAAATAAAGAATAGCTATTGTGTTGTTATAAAATATGCTATAGTAACATGTTTAGGTAAAAATCATGTTAGCTTTCATTTGTGATACCAAAAAATAATAAAATTGACCCTTTTTTTAATTACTTAATGCGTAAAATATCCTACTTACACCACTTTATACAAAGTTAGTACATTTTTTAAACCAGTTGAATTTATTTTCAAGTATTGATCCCATTTGTGTAATTTTCTCTTTAATTATCTAAAGATCTGATGCGATCTATAGAACCCTAGGTATATTGAACCTAGAACCCTATAACCGTAAGGGAATCAAATCCCCAAAGGACCGTCTTGAACAAGCAATCATTCACCGGAACTAGACCCCAATCGAACCTGTCAATTGAAACCTAAGTTATCAAGGAAGAATTCCCTCAACCGTTTAGATTGAAGAAATCAAAGAGAGTTCTTTTGCAAAGAACCAAAGAGAGAGTTTTCCCTCAAAGAAGATTAATTTCATTTCAAGATTGTCAAAATCTTCTCTCTATATTTCATACTAGCCTTAATATATAGGCTATTACAAGGCAGTTACGTAACTGAAAAATCATAATTGTGGCAGTTACGTAACTGATAACCTAAAACAGTTACACTATTTTGAAAAACACTTTAAACCTAAAACAGTTACAATATTTTGAAATATACTATTTAACTTAAAAAATTCAAACTAATCAATAAATACAATGACGCCATCCAATCCTCATCAAGATCTTTTTCCTTTGTCATATTTTTCATAGACTTGATAATTATGTTAGAATTTAAACTAATTTTTCAATTAATAAATAGGTTTGACCGAAAAATAAAACATCTTTCATAAATGGAAAGTTTATAAATTTAGGTTTTTAAACTTTGAATCACTTACTGAGGCTTTTCAACTTAAGTCATCGTGCATTTTATATATAATAACTCCTTATACGTGAAAAATCATGGCTTGCTAAGGCTAATCTATTTGCATATGTAAAAATTAAGTTCCTTTTGATTTGTGGGAGACCTAAATGATCCATAAGTGGTATCCTTATCTCATATATATTAATCCCTCCACTTAAGAGAAGCTGTTTTTTTTTTTTTTTTTTTTAAACATGGATCGATTCGACCATCTTAACTAGAGCTGACCATTAGACTGGGTCAATCCTTTATCCTAGCCCTCGAACTTACCAAGTCTTTATGACTGAGCAATTTAACAATAAATTTTCAACCCGTTGGAATCAAATGTGTTTAAATGCAATGATTTTTTTTTTAAAAAAGGGATTTAATTAACCAAGTGGTGGTTGAAAGAGTTAGTGACTCTTTTTGCAAAAATTTATGTAGGCTACCAATGGCTTCCTAAGTGGTGCCTTTGTTACAAGTCTTTGGACATATGTGTCAACTGTCAACCTCCCACTCACCTAAAGGGCTTTAACTCCACAAGATTTTCTAATGTGAGTAAAGAGGAATCGGTAAAAGTGCATAGAAAAGGGTAGGGAGGAACATTTAAATGAGACCATCTCTACTCAAAGTTCCCCTCCCTACTCTCCTCAACATCAACAACAAGGTGAGGTTACTAAGGAGGTTCTTTCTCCCCTTAAGAAATACCCAATAGAGGAGCCTAATGTAGCATAAGTCCCTCCTTCCTAAAAATTGATGGGTGACTTAGAGATTAATTTTGCAGCAAAAATAGTACATAAAGAACATGAAGATTTTGGTTTAAAATGATTACTCATCACATCATGCTACTCATGTCTTTGAAACACCGTGTGTTAGGGATGATAAGAAATTAGACTTGAAGTTTTCTGACCACAACTAAGAAGCTATGAAAGAAGTGAGATGGACGTCGGGGGAAACACCCCTTTGGAAGCCCTGGTAATTAACAAAACAAGACAGAGACATTCTAGTAGTAGCTTTAAAGGCAATAGGAGCTTTACCACTTCTAGAAAATACAAGAAGAAACATCGTAAATGCAAGCGTAGCTTTATGTGAGGATAGCTAAGTCTTCTTTGCTGTCTTTTTCTTAGTATTATAAATTTAACATCTTGGAATGTAAGTGCAATTAATGATGTCACCAAATTTAATGATATAAGGAAGAGTTGTATTGATTATGAATTGTATTCCATAATTTTCTATTGACGAATTAAGCTTTGTCCATTAGTCTGTAGGTAGGTTTTACTAGAATAATTCAAAGAAGACTGAAAAAATTTCCCCCATGCATGTTGAAAACAATCAACAAATAGATTGTCATCATCTGAAATGATCATTTTGTAAGTATTAATTTCTTTTTCTTTTGTCTTTAAAGTACTATTTATTATAATATTATCGTGGAGGGGGAAGTCAAATCAAGCTAATCCCATTAGAGTTATATATATACACACATACACACATTAAAGGTTTTCATAACTCTTTATATAAGAAAAGTTATGGGTAGTTGAACTTAGGGTTGCAAACAAGCTAAATTACTTGCGAGCTATATTTATAGCAGCACTTATATATTATATTTTAGGTTTGGGGAAAAAAATGGAAACGAATTATCTAAATGAATCAAACTTATACTTAATTTTAAGATAGATAAAAGCTTGGTAAGTTCGATGAATAACTTAACTAAGCTCGAGCTTGGTTCATAAACAGACCGAGCTCAAGCTCAAATTAAAACTCATTTAGCTAAAGGGCCAAGCAAGTCTAAACTTTAAGGTCAATAAAAAGCTCGAATTGAGCTTACACTTGATAAATTTTAAACAAGCTAAGCCCCAGCCCTTGAGAGCTCGACTTGACTCAGCTTGTTTGTTACTCTTGTTGAAGCTAACCTATCCATAAGTCAATCAATCAAGTTTGTTTAAATTTATAACAACCAAAAAATTATATGCTCATCTCATCTATATCATATATATTCTAGTTATATTACAGTATCTTTACCCTAGGTACTTAGTGAAAACTCCAAGAATTATGAGTGATGTACTAGTTTCTTGTGCAATAAAGTAGATTACTTAGGAACCAAAGTTGCTATGACAAACAACCATTTTACTACTCATCCCATTGCTCCTTTCACACTTATTTAATTTTTACAAATAAAAAAAATTCATCTCACCTTCCTCTCATTGGTCAATTCACCTTTATTTAATCTTCATTAAAAAAAAAACACACACACACACAAATACTCTTTTAAGATAATAAATAGAACACACACACACACACATATATATATATATATATAAGATAAGCAACCCTCTTAAAATAACCAGGGATAAAATAGAGAGTTGCTTGAAAAAGAGAATTGATTCAGATGCTGTCATGACATTCTAAGTAACTTATGGAAAAAAGTACTCTTATCTCAACCTAGCATTGCTATGCTCTAAAAAGAACCGTAAAGTAAATTAGAAAATATATCACTTATGATAAAGTTTTCATTTAATTAGTTTTTACTTGATTGAATACGAAAATATGTATATAGAGTAAAAAAAAGAAAAGAATGAAAAAAAAATCATTTTATGTAATTAGAAGAAATAAAATTTTATGCAGAACAACAGAATGTATAAGTTCAAAATACATCATTGGAAAAAAAAATTATATAAACATTAAAGTGAAAACTGAAAAGGCATGAAGATTAGATGTAGTGTCTTTAAAATATTGGCGTTCCTCAACGTGGAAGCTCAGGATTTACTAATAATTTTCTTAATCATGGTCGTTTTCTGGAGACAACAACAGCCAATACAAATTGTGGTTGGTGGATCTCTAGATTAAACTACCAGATGTACTCCGGGTAGGTGGAAAATGGGTCCGCAAGGACCATGATATCTCAATCTCACTCTCTTTTAGGCAAAGTAAGTAGCCAGTAAACTCCTTCCTCGACCTCCTCCGCTTCCTGGAATCTCTCACCAGCCCAACAACACAGCCTACGTACCCCCGCCAAAAATGGGTCTCTACGGTACGATGATGGACTCCATAACAGCCTACACGGGCCTATCTCCTGCTGCTTCCTTCACCATCCTGGCGTTAATGGTGCTTGTCTACAAGATGGTGTGTGGCATGTTCGTTGACCCTGAACACGACAGCAAAAACAACTCCATGCCCAATATGTCGTATGTTCCTCCTGCAGAGCCGGTTCAGTTGGGAGATGTTACAGAAGAAGAACTTAGGGCTTACGATGGTTCTGACCCAGCAAAGCCTCTTCTTATGGCCATCAAGGGTCAGATCTATGATGTCTCTCGTTCCAGGTAATACGATTGTTCTGTTGACTTCTTAGTCGTTGGAGATTTTCTGTGGTGGGTTTTCGCCATTTTACCTTATTTAACTAGCTTTTGAGATGCTCTTTCCTGAAAACTGAAATTCATATCAGACATCAATAGATGGGGTAATAAAGTTATACCTTAGTGTTCGGTTTCGATAATTCAGATTGGTATGTTAAAATTAACAATTTTAGCTATTTTCAGGTATATTGTAAATACATCCTGGCGTTGTTTTGGTATGATCATGGTTATTATACGGTTGAAATATGATAAGGTTATCACTTGTCTGATGATGCTGAAATTAATTTGATCTTCGAAGGAGGTTGGACTCAAGGGGCTAAGTTTCTGTCACTTTATTTGGATCCAGCTGATGCAGTCTATCTATTTGTTATTTGGTAATCTGCTAGCTTAGATGATCTAATGAAAATCCCTGAATCTTCTTTTGAGATGGGCCAGGTTTCCTCCGATTTCTAAATTTATTACACAAAGTAGAGAAAAAGGAACTTAGTTGGTCCAGTTAGTATAAAGTGTCAACAAAAGAAAGTTAAGCACTTGACAGAGGGCTGTCTACTCACATTCAAATCCACACTTGGAGACGGTGTGATCATATGAATTCAGTCTTTGAATTCCATCAAATCATTGAATTGTGATTGTTGGAACTTTGGAATGGTGTCAAACCTTGTCAAATAGCTTTCTTGTTGGTTATTTACTCACATTTTCAATGTCTGTATGTTAAAATTTGGTCTAGTGAGATGGAATCAAATAAAACCAAACTTCATGAGACAGCATGAATAGTACCTGTGCAACATTTCATTTTTGTTTCCCCACTGAAGTGATACAGCTTGTGCTCAAACTTGTTTATGTATTCATTCAGCATGTGATTGCTACTCTAATAAGATCAGTCATGTTACACTTTGCCTACAGCTATTGAATAATGTGTTCACATTTAGCTTAGGTGGATCATCCTTGGAATTCTAGGTTCCTCTCTGATTATAGATTTTGCAGATTAATTCAGCTCATGATGTCTGCATTTTCATGTATTCTCTTGTACCTATTTTAAGCAGAGATTGAATTTGGCTGATATTTTGATGGTGCAGGATCTTCTACGGTCCAGGAGGGCCATACGCTATGTTTGCCGGGAGGGATGCTAGCAGAGCATTAGCTCTAATGTCATTTGATCCTAAAGATCTTACAGGCAACACTGAAGGCTTGAGTGAGTCTGAGCTTGAAGTTCTGCAGGACTGGGAGTACAAGTTCATTGAGAAGTATGTTAAAGTCGGGCAAATTGTTTCAGCAAGAACACAAAATGCCGCTGCTGAAGATCAAAAGAAAGACAATTAGGATAGAGATGCGAGGCATCAATAGAACATACTCTACCTGCAGCCATGCTGATAACTTGAGGATAAACTTCCTTAAGTGATGGATTGACACAAACACATATGATACTTAAAAAAGCTCCCAATGTACGTGCTTTTTACCTGTCGATTGCATTGACTCCCATATTAGTGTATGCAATGAAACTAGAACCAAATGGACAAGTATATTCTGGGCAAAGAAACAAATCGTTGTTTCTTTGTTGGTCTGAGCGTCTGTTCCTGTAAAGCAACTGAAGTAATTTCTCTGACGAATGGGTTGTTCTAGCCAGCCAAACAGCTGAAATAATTTCTTCCTTTGTACCTCTATGTAAATCCTGATATGTTTTTTGCTAAGTATTTCTTTCTTTTTTTTAATTCATTTTTTTCCTTAAAACCTTAGCACCCACACGTGCTAAGGCCATGTAGCCTACTTGTATCAATACTGGTCTTTCAATGAGAAAGATCGGATTTGAATGCCTCTCTCCATTGTGCTCATATAAACATAGCCCACACACTCTACTCTAGGAGTTACAGAGAGAGGGGTTGATTCTAGGAGGTACGCATGCATTCATAGTTATGATACTTAACGTCTTTCCGGGATTGGGCTTGATTTCACTTCTTGTGAGCAACTCAATCATATTATGCTGATTTAACATTCTTCCTACATGTACTTAAGGACTCGTGTTAATATTGATAAGTCTCAAATTCAAAATATCGTTCATGTGTAGAACTTTCATTGCCTACGAAGATTTTTCTCTGGCGGCAAATGACATGATCAATGTGTCATTTTATATAAGGTTAATGATGAAAATGGTATTTAAACTTTTATATAAAAAATAATTAGATATCTAAAGTTTGGTTTTGAATAATTCGAAACTTTGGATAAAGTTTTTATTAATTTTTTTAATACATGAAGTTTGATTTTGATAATTTTGGTATTTGAACAAAGTTTTCATTGATTTTTTTCATACTTGAAGTAAGTGAAATAATATATGAAAAAAGTTTATGAAAATTTGTTCAGGTATCAAAATTGTCAAAGCTAAACTTAAGAAAAAAAAAAGTTAATGAAAACTTTGTTAGGTATAAATTGTTTCAAATTTCGTATACTTATTGATTTTTTTTTTTGCAAAATTTGAGTATCATTTTGTCATTATCCTTTTTATTAATTTGTTTTAATTTGAGTAAAATACAAAAAGGAATGAACAGATCAAACAAATAAAAAGAAAATGTCTAATTTGTTTTGGTTTAGCTACAGGGAAAAGAAAACGTTGTATTTTCGTTTTTCTTTTTTATTATACTTGCCTTTTTTTCCTCGCATGAACTTTCTATTTCTTTTGTCAGATAAATAATCTGAGTTTTTGTGTTTTTATGCTTTGTACGTTTTTATGGTAATACATCCATTTTGATAAAATTTTTTTTTAATTACGTTTACATATTAAAAAGATATTAGTGTATAAGGTGAGAAGTCGTGGACTTCCAGACAATGTAACTGGAAATGAAAAAATTGAAGTATATGATGGTAGTGAGCAGGTAAAAAATGGCAATCTTTTATTGTCTTACTCTACTCAGCACTTTACTTAAAGGTTTGTCAAAGTTTTATCATTTAACACTTTGTAACCACTTTGAAACTTGAATAAAAAACTTAATTTTGTATAGCATCTATAGAACTATAAATTTTTTCTATCTTTTCATAATTTTAAATAGGTTAATGTCTCATTTGGTGCTCGAATTTACCAATTTGTGCAATTAACTCATTGAAGTCTAAATATGTAAATAAACTAAATAAATTTTGCCCACTTTTACAATTAATTACTTAACTTTGTTGAATTCTGTAATTAACTAGTTAAACTTTACTCATTCTTGCAATAAGTTACCTTATCTAGGAATTATGAATCAACTCAAAAATTTAATAGATGATTAATTACATCAATTGATAAAGTTTAAGTATCAAATGCGATATTTATATGATATTAGAAAAGTTAAGCGTTAGTGCGTGCACATGCTCGTGCACACATCTTTTACTCATATCACTTGTTTCCCAGTATAGTAAGTTGCAAAAGATATGACAAAATGTAGGCTAGTAGTAGCTCGGATTATGTAAGATAAGTGGCACTTGAACTAGAAATAGACATTAACAAGGTCTTGAATGCTAAATTATCAATCTTACCACTTGTATTGATAGATCCACTTTGAATGCTGAAAAGATTAAAAGTCTTCTCTTTACTTGAAGTCAAAAGGCTTTTAGAAATGCTTAGAATAAGATTTGTTGTGATATTGTAAAATAAACAGGAGACTTAACACTTACGCTAGGAGCTAACATATACATGTGTGTGCGGAAACATGTGTCCTTGGATCCTCAAGGGAGGTGAGTGTGTGGATGCATAGATGCGTGTAAGCATGCACACTACAAGAGAAAACATTTCTATATCTACACGTGAATTTCTATAACAAAAATCATCATTATTGATTTTATTATATATATATATAAGTTTTTTTGCTAATTTTACGTCATTGAATTTATGTCTTTAAAGGTTGATTTTCTTATGATGACACATGTAAAACTTATATCAAAACTGTTATTAATAGTCTTATAACATGATAACATTAATACCTGCTGCCTAAACATTATAGACCAAACTTAAATTCTTTTTTACTATTATTATTATTATTTTAATGGAAAAAAAAGCAGAAAGCAAAACCTGTGATATTGAAAAAGTAATTTTTCTTACTTTTGTTATTTTCAATTAATGTGATTAAAAATTAAAAAAAAAATTATAGATGTGAGAATAGAGGGTGAAGAAGTAAAAAAAAAAAAAAACAGAAAGAAAGAAAGAAAAGACAAAAAGGAAAATACAAAGTGTAGGACATATCGTGACTTCGGCTATTGAAGTTAGCACTTGTTACATTTAGAAGAATAGGAGGAAAGAAATGGAAAATACCAAGAGAATAATAGGGAAAAAGAGAAGAAAGGAAAAAAAAATGAGAAAAACGGTTTTTGTCAAACCTTGTAATTTTATAAAATAGATAAAGCCAAATCTAATTTTAATTAGGTTTAAAATATCAAAATATTATTGACTTCAATTTTTAACGAGTAAATTATAACTTAGATAATAAATAGTATAATTAAAAAACAAATATTTTAAATTAAAAATTTTAAATATATCATAATATCCGAAATATTCAATATAGTATGTACGAAAGTTTTTATCTAAAAATATTATTAATAAAACACTTATCATACGTGTTACTGTACCAAAAAAAAAAAAATCAAATTTCCCGTTGTCAATCCGCTTGCTGCCCATGTTAATTTTTTCAGAAGGAAATTATTTTCAAATCGTCTTCTCCATGTTTGGATTTCGTCGAAGTAAAGGTAACCGCCAACACACACATGCGTAAGCCGATATATATATATGTATGTAAAGGAATTCCGTTTCAAATGCACATGTTCTGTTTCGTTCCATCGTTTCATTCATCTATTTATTTCCTTTTTAAACTTTCTTTTATCAAAATTTCCACAAAACTTTTAAAATTCATAACTTTTACGCACATTAACTATTTTCAATTATGAAAGTCACGTTACTAGATTTGGTAAGGTTTTAATAGGAATGTTGAATGTTAAATTTTACAATTTTTATCATAAAGTTATATTTAATTACATTAATTACATCTCCTACCTTGTAGAAGCCAGTTCTTCCATGCGCAATGCACAAATGGTCATTTTCGAAGCCATTTTTTTATCAATTTGGCTTTGTTTTCACAAAATTAATTTGGAGATTGGAAGAGCACTCGGGATACTATAAATTTAAATCAAATTTCGGTTTCACAAATTGAATTTTGGTACTTGAATCTGAGATTGAAAATCAAAGAACAGGGTTTTTTACACAATTTCTAAGTTCATAAATTCAATTCGTTTGAATAATTTAGACTTCCAAGATCACAAATTATGCTTAGTTAATCATAATCAACACAATTCCAATGTCAATTACACTTGGAAATCACAAAAACATGATCAATCAAAGGTCGAAGACCAAATTCGCGTGTGAATGTGTTCCTCGAATTCAATGAATTTCCTACCAAATTTGACGCTAATTAGTGTAAATAGGGGTCGAATTCCTTATTTCCATCCATCGACAACTTTAGAAATCACCAAGAAACACTCGAAGTAATTCGAATTTAAGATCGAAGTTCTATTCGAATTTGAAATTTTCAAATTCATTAGTTTAGGAAGTTTTTGAGCGATTTGAGTGTTGTAGGAAGCTTTAGGAAGGTCCGATCTACTATTGGAAGCTTTGGTTTGTTCCTATAAGTTCGGTCACCACGCGAAGAACCACCGATGGGCCATTGTTGGAAGCTTGAAACCACTTTCTTAGCCACTTTCGGAGCAAACCACCATCATAGAAGTGTTTATCATTCTCAGGTTGATCATTTTCGCAATCTTAGGCTCCTTAAACCACTCGATTTGGTGGTTTTCAAACTCTCCGCAGCCTTCGACTTTGCTCTGGCGATTCACTCTGATCGGATCCAACTCCGACCGACCCACTCTCGATCCAAGTTCGACCTGATCCATGTAAGTTGTTGTTCTTATTATTATTATTATTATTATTATTGTTATTATTATTATTATTATGCACAAGTCTTTTTTCTCAAAAATAAAAAAAGGAAAAAAATGATAAAAATAAAAAAAAGGAAATATGCATGGAAAAGGTTTTTTTCATTTAGAAAAAATTTTAATTTTTTTAAATACAAATAAATTTGATAGCTTATAAGCTCATAGTGAAAAATTCTGGATTTTCTAAAAATATTAAAAATTAAGAAACTTAAAATAAAAAGAATTCTAATATCTAAAATTAACCAACAAATTAAAATTTTACAAAAAAGAATTACGTTTCATCTGATCCTGATTAGTGGGTACGTAAGTACCTCTGAGGCGACTTAAAATAAAAAAAATTATTTTTGTTCACTATATTTTGTAAATTTCAAATTATTAATTTATTTGCAAATATAGATGATTTCTTCATTAATTTGTAAATAAAATTTGTAAATATGGAGATTCATAAAATTTAATTTATTTGTTGTTTTATTTTTTCGAGCATTAAAAGGATAAATTTTAAATTATGAATTTTTAAGTGGTAACCATATGGTTTTAATAGAATTCCCCCAAACGCAAAATTTTTGGTTTATAAAGTTTGGTTTTAAATCATTTTTTTTTTTTTTACAAATAGTAGCTAAGTTAGGAACCAACCCATTAGTCTTAACTTATATTTTTCCGATTTCAATTGGGCGACTCCAAAATGTTTTTTCAAAAATTAAATTTCTTTTAATTCCTAATAGAGGGTTCGTATTAAATGGGTTTGGGTTTTATACGAATCGGATTAAAAGAAACTAAACTAGAAACAAAAAATCCAGGTTCAACACTTACTATAACTCACAAGTTGTAAGATTTTCAGAAGATGATTTACTATGAAACTTTATGGAAAATTTATAACAAAAGCTCGTGACCATTTATTTGTTTTGAACTTAGTTAATTTAACATCGTGATATGAACTTTATTTTTGTTGACGTATGCATTCTTGCATTTTATGTGAAGTGTCTTAATTATATTATGGTTGGTCACCTTTAATCTTATTAATAAATATTGGATATATTAAACTTGAGATGCATTATACAGTGTCTTGTATCATTTAATGCCATTACTATCACAGATAGATAGAGATGAAATTTAAGCTACTTCAAACTTCAGCTAAGGTATTTGTGATTATTAAGAAAATTGTTTGGATATAAGTTTTATCAAAATTTTTTAACTATTCTTGTTTTGGTAAAATGAACTTAAAGATTTAGGAAGTCGCGTATTATTAAAGCTTGGGACTATCCATCGTTGTGGTTCCTATCGCGAGTTTTATGGACTTAAGGCTGCATTTAAGGTATGCTAAGTTAGCACAAGATTGCATTTAAGGTATCTTGAGCCTACTACAGACTGTATTTAAGGTATCCGTAAGTATTAAGAGAATTATTTAGACATTCCATCTTAGGACTTCATTTAAGGTATCCTAAGCAAGGCTGCATTTAAGGTACCTTGGAACTTATGAAATAAGAGGAATTGATTAGATGACCTGGATACTGATGGAAATGCTAATTCCCTAACACTAGGTCGGTCGAGAGGAGGAGGGATGTTTATACCCGTGACTTTAAGTCGATTGCCAGAAGATCACGTGTGATGTTTATATTGCATATGCTTGTTCATGCATAACATATAATTAATAACTTGTTAATTATTGCTTGCTGTGTAGTAATGAGAACATTGCACTCCCATCTCATTGAGCCGTGTCTTTTGCTCATTCTCCTTTAGTGTGATTTGTGTTGTAGGTACTTTCAAGCATATCTACTACTCTAATACATTGATGACATAAAAAATAATAGCTGCTTTTGGGATTTCGAAGATATTGCAAGAGTTATCTAGATATATCTAGATATGGTTCTTTCCCTTGATGGTTGAAATTTTGATTTTAGACTAGTGAAATGAAATGTATGTTTAATTACTTTATGATCATTCGTAGGTAACTTCTCAGGATAGGCTTGAGGTACTTATGTATTGAAACTCCTTTACCTATTATACACCAATATATATGATTAGATGCTTCACGAATACTTAAATAACTTAATTAGGTATTCGTAGCCGATTATCACGATTAGGGCCACTATGGGGCATGACAATTTTAAATTTAACTGTTTCAAGTTTTTACTTGAACATGTAGTTATGAGAGTAGAATCTACAAAATTGTATCAAGAAGCTACTTGATGACCCTTAATAGAATTTTTTTGTTAATTTAGGATTTTTTTTATAAATTAATTAGCAAAATTATCCATCAAAATCACATGTTACATGTGCATTTTAAGGCAAAATATAACTTGAAAGTTTCATGTGCAAGAATTCAAATGGTAACTTGTTTATGGGAATGCAAAGCATTTGTCATTATTTCTTACATACTTTACATGCGTTATTCACATTCTAAATGAGTTATTGCTAAGAAGTTTTCCCTGTATTGCATTTTGTACATGCAAGTTGTTTACACAATGAATTTCCTTATTTTAAGATGCGATTTTGATGTTTATTTTGATAATTAAATTGTTTCAGTTACTATTTTAATAATTGTTTTTTGTAAAAGGATTAAGTTGACCTTTCACTCTCCTTGATACTCACTCAAAATCGACTTAATCGAGTAATGTTAAGCTCGGTATGCTATATAATAGGGTTACACACTATAGAGAGAGAGCATGTAAATAAAGTATATAAATAAAAAATTCAAGTATAATTTTAGGGTTAATATACAAAATAGTACTAAAACTTTCGTAAAAAGTTCAATCAAGTATCTGAAGCTTGGTTTTGAATAATTTGATACATGAACTTTTGTAAAAAGTTTAATCAGGTACTTGGAATTTGGTTTTGAAAAAAAAAAAACACCTAAAGCAAGTTTTCGCGTACATTTCTCTACCATATTGAACTTGCTTTAGGTAGAAAAAAATATACCAAAAAACTTGTTTCAGATACTAAATTGTTTAAAACCAAACTTTAAGTAAGAGAAATGTATGTGAAAACTTTAGGTCATAAATTGTTCAAAATCTAACTTTAGCTACTTGATTAAACTTTTTAAGAAAATTCAGGTACTATTTTTAGCATCATCCCTTAATTTTTATAATTAACTCTACTTATGAGTTTTGGTACTCGAAAATGGACCAAAAATTAAATATGATTTTAGATTTTATTCTCTTATTCCTTGCATGGGAAGAAATTTTAAAATCCAAATCCACTGCATTCTCAAAGCACAACCACAATTGATTCCATTCCATTTTTAATTATACCTACTTTAATCAATAATTTGACCATGAAAACAAAAATAATAATTGGCATAATCATGTTTTAGTATGAACCAAAGCCATCAAACATCTTACATAACCAATTCTATTAAAAAAATTAACCATCGCATAAATTTCTTTATTGTTACGGATTATTGATAATATCAACTTCAATTAAATTGTTTATTGTATCACATATTTATTATCCAAGCATTATTGATAAAAAAATTATATACATGCATCCATTTCATAACTAAAAAATATTATTTTTCATTTTATTTGATCCTAATTATGCCTTTTCATTCGTTCTATTTTATATAATTAGTAAGGACCGAACATAAGAGGATTATAAATGTTGGGGTTTAATTTTCCCTGACTACACCGATCCTCTTCTATCCATCTGCTGTCAATTGATCACGTTATCTCCTCAATGTCAGACACAGGCAATACGTGGTTCGCTGATACGGACAAGGATAAAGTTGCGAACACGAGATAACATTTGTAAATTTTTTTTTTAATTTTGTATTTCTAATTCAAATGGATGGTGTCAAATAAGCTCTTAAAAAATATCCCATAAAATTGACTTTCAGACCATCACTCCTTCCAAATTTCCGCCAGAGAAGTGGAAACATAGGGTGTGTTATACCGCAAAGTAGTCTGGCATGACATGGAAGCTTGTGCCCTTGGCCTACGCCATGTGCGAATCTACCCTAAACATTCAAACATTCAACGTGGCGGATGGAACTACGCCGTGAGAATGGGGATATGGGGGTCACACCAAATTGCTTCACGTTCCCTTTCACAGGTTTCTAACCATTCTAGAACTAGAAGTTTCATAGCTTAAAATCTAGGCAGCCCTGTAATTTGTCAACCAAGAATCAATAAGTAGTCATAATTTTAATTGCTTTTTCTTTTAAAATTTTTTTGCAAACCGTTTTATGTATAATATAATAATAACTTCAGAATGAATAATTTCATCAAATAATTAGAAAAAAAGGTAGATGCCAACTTGGCAGGGGCTATACTCAGTTGTTGGATCCGATCTCCAGGAAGATGCCCCATAATTTTTCTGAATTTTCCTTATTAAAATGTTGCAACAAATAATTAATCGTTGAGATTATAACGAAAAAGATGATGCAATAATAAAGTTATAATTTTTTTATTTTCAAATTAAAAAAATCGATTGGAAATTGAGAAAAATTTAAGGGGAAAAAAATTAATCAAGCAGCTCGTAACTGATATGTATTAATACAAGGCCGTTCAAAAGCAATTTGATGGAACCTTCTATAGTTTGAACGGCTAGGATTATCTGGGTTAGGCCATCTTCTAGATTGTGGTTCCTTTTTCCCGAATACCACATTATTATACCAGGATTCAGGATAGGACTTAGGAGCCGTGTTCACGATCCACCTACCGGTCAAACCATGTGTCTGTACTGTAACGCAATGGTATGATAACAAGGAAAGCGTCAACTCAATGCGTAGAATATAATCCACTACAGGCCTAAACTTATTATTATGAACAGTTTAATCTAATAATTAAACAATAATAATAATAAAATAAAACCAACAATGGACGTTTTATTTGTTTATAGAAAACGACAACTCCCGTTTAATTCAAGGCAGATTTTTCAAATTCCATATGAATCCATTCATTTCACCGTTCACCCTCCATTCACTTCACTTTGCTTTTTAAAACATTCTCATAGCCATAGATTTGTATTATATTTATTTATATATTAGCTTCCAAGCAAGACAACACCATCTCAACACGTTATTCATTTTTCTTCTTCCTACCTGAAGCACCTCCACGTACTCTTACACCTCACCTTATCACAATCAAACTCGATCGTTTTCTTTATTTCGTGTATCTTCACGTGAACACTGCCTTGTAAGTGATTCAGCTCTTCCTTATCGTTGCTGTAGTAGTAGATTTGAGCGCAAATATGCGTTTTGGGTTTGTGCTTTTCGAAATTTTCTGGCTTCTTTTGTTTTGTTTTGTTTTACTCCTTTTTCTCTTTTTATATTTTTGATAATGGAAACTCAGAAAGTTTTTTTGATCTTGTTGTGGAGTTTATGATTGAGGATATGAATTTGTCTGTGTAAATAATGGATATAGGTTGAGAATCAGGTTTCTGTGTGTGCTTTTATGATGTACCCGTTTCACCGTAAATCTATTACATTTTTTTTTGGGTAATTAAAACTTAGAATTGTTAATCTCAGGAGTTTATAATTGTTAATGGCTTTTAGTGGAAATTAATTGTGGAGGCAAAGGTCAGAGGTTGTAGTTAATCATCACTGAAAATGTTAATAGAATAATCTCAAAATGATATTCAGTTTAGAATGTGGATTAGGTTTTTTTTTTTTCTCATTTTCGATTGGCAATAATGGATGGATTTTTTCATCTTCACTTACCACGATAAAGGCCAATGCTACAAGTGAAGTTAATGGCATCTACAACTTTCTGGTACTACAACCATGATATTTTACAGCTATAGTTCTTTGATTGTACTAAATATCGGGAAAAGTGCAGAACACGTTATCCACTAAAACAAACATGCCCTTAGTATTTGTTAAAATCTAGTATGTACGATTATTAACCACCAATCTTTGATCATTAGCAGTGCTAACTATGGAAGGTTTTGAAATCATGTGAAATATAAGGATCATCTGCATTTTAGTTTGCTTCTCCTGTGTTGATGATGCTGATAAATTTCTGTTATCTTGTCCCTAGTTATCAGCTGGTATAGAATTTAAGCATGTCAATCAGAAGGGGTCGAGCAAGTGTACCAGAGAAAGCCTTGTCGTTTGAAGAGCAGAAAGCTAAGGTACAGATTCCTCGAGAGATCAATTTACTTCTATCTGCTTCAATTAGTTGTTTTATTATATTGTGCGTACATATCATGCTGGATCCTTCCCTTTCGCCTAGATAATACATATGGATCTTCTACTCATGAGTGCTTTACCAAACTACTTGTTGATTCAATTAACCCCCTTTCCCTAATTAATAATTTAATGAGCTACATTTTCATCTGCATTAATTACTGCAGCTGATCCATCTGTAGCAATGTGCTAAACTGTTAAATTGATCATCAAAACCAAATAGCAACAATTTTTATAACTTTTTTACTGTGCTCAATTTACAGAAAAACCCTTCTTCAAGCATCACCTTTTGTAGGCTCTATTGTTTTTACCATGAAATTATAACTGCTCCTGGAATCGGCAGGTTTTAGTCTTTTACTACTAAGAGACTTTAAACTTTCAGCTGCTATATCTCTTGGATATCCAAGGAAGAGCACTTCTCCCGTTAATTTCAATTTCATAGATCATTTAGCCTATCAAGATTCACAGCAAGCTCATCTATCTATAGCTGTTAATTATAAGAGGGGTGTTTGATATTCATTTGAGATCCTAGTTTATGGAATTCTTAAACTAATACTGCCCTGCAGATGCTATTTACGACAAAGATGATATGAGTGGACTAAGTTCTGTGGAAATGCTAGTTGGTAAACTAACTTGCTCATTTGTCATCAGGTTGATGATACGAGAAAGCTTATAGGTTCCTTAGCCAACAAGCTTCCAGCACTATGTTCAGATGCATCAATCATAAGGTATCTCAAGGCAAGAAACTGGAATGTGAAGAAAGCAGCAAAAATGCTCAAGGCGACTCTGGAATGGAGGCTTGAATACAAGCCAGAAAATATTCGCTGGGTAGATTCCTTCTGCTCATTCTTTTTAATCATGGTTCATCACATATTTTCCTGCAGTATTAAGATAATCATATCGCATCAAGCCAAGTCTGATTTAACTTGTTTGTTTCCAAAATAGTGGTACCTAACTTGGGGTAATTAAGGTGACTGCTATATACCGTTTGTTATTTATTGATTTATTTCTGACCAGACATGCATATTTTTACTAGGATGAAATTGCACATGAAGCTGAGACTGGAAAAATTTATAGAGCTACCTACTGCGACAAGCATGGAAGAACGGTTCTAGTAATGAGACCCGGTTTTCAGGTAAGTGCATCGCATGATTCATCATTTGGCAGTTTCTTCGTTAAGGTGGATACTCTGTCTGTGATTATATTGGCTATATTGAAGTTTTCTACTTATTTGTACAGAACACAACATCCACAAAAGGCCAGATAAGGTACTTGGTGTACTGCATGGAGAATGCCATATTGAATTTGAAGCCTGGTCAGGAGCAGATGGTGTGGCTGATTGATTTTCAAGGGTGGAACACATCCAGCATATCAGTGAAGGTAACACGAGAAACGGCACATATATTGCAGGATCATTATCCTGAGAGATTAGGCCTTGCAATCCTCTACAACCCCCCAAAGTTGTTTGAGTCCTTCTGGAAGGTAAGTTCGTTTCTTACTACGGCATTTTCTCATATGCTTAGGAAAAAGGAAAAACTCCTGCTCTATAGTCCATCTGCTGACTTGTTTAGAAAATGCTGATTCTCTTGCCTTGGGAAGCTCTATTAAGCATCAAGGGAATAGCCTCTCAGTATTCATATATGCCTGTATACATGTTTTAGCAATTAAGGTCCAAAACCGTGTAATAAAGTGAATAGGGGTGATGATAAAGTGGCAATTTAAAGGCTTAGTTTTTTGCTTTAAGACCATTTTCGATCTTACTCCACAATCAGTTAATCTAAAAGCTTTTAAGCTCATGGTTTATATGATTATTGTATGTATTACATGAAGAATAAAGAATAGGATACTGTCGATTGTGCATGATTTGTCCCACTGTGTTTAGAATATTATTACAATAGAATTGTGATCTCGTTCTTTCTCAGACTTCCATGGTTGAACCAGTAATTTCTGGAAAATTTTTCTATAGAATTTTCCAGACTGCTAATATTTAATAGCACATTGACAATTAAATGGAAATATTTAAAAATGAAAAGAGATGTTCCACATTTTGCCTTTTCCAATATGTGCCTGATAGAATAGTACATAAGTAATAAGAAAAAGAGATGTTACCCTGTGGATTTACTTTCAACTGCCTTCTGAAGTAAAGATTTGATATTAATGAGTCCACTATTGTTGCAGATGGTGAAACCATTCATTGAAAAAGAGACTTTCAAGAAAGTCAGGTTGTCTATTCTGATAATACGGAAAGCCAGAAAAATGGAAGAGATGTTCGACAAGGACAAGCTGGAATCGGCATTCGGGGAGGAATTCTGTTGGTTTTAATTACAATTTGTTCAGTACAAATGAGAGAGGACGACAAGAAATGTCGGAGTTCATCGAATCCGGTTGCTCTTTTCAACAGATGAAAAATCTACGGAGTCTAGAGGTCAACAGTTAGAAACTTTAATTTCAGACCACAGTTCAGAGGTATCTGAGGAAGGTGAATGTTCGAGCGATGAAACTAGTTCAAACTTAGAAGTTGGCAATGGAGAGCCACAGCACCTTCCAGCCAACAGCCAGCAAAGACACGAGCTAGCTCTGAAAGATGTACAAACCTGAAAGTGGCATGAAATGTGTTGGCTAAAGAAATGTTAACATCTGATAGACTGCACTTGTAGAATGATCGTAGTACCTTGATTCATTGATTTAACTTTTGAAGTAAATGCTAATTTTCTCATTGCTTGCATTTGCACTTGTGAAATCTGGCCAGTGATATACCAGCGGTTTGCTTTAATATTTTCTTATAAATATAATAATGCACTCTATATCTATATCTATAAGTTTAAGTTTTTAGATAACTTTAACAAAATATCGGGATTCTTAATTAAAGTCAAATTCATTACTTACAAGTGAGTGGAGTATTATATAATAAATATAATAAGTCATATTTAGATCAAATGATTATGGAGTTAACCTTATTTCATAAATACCAGCAAGTTGCTTGCAAGAGTTTTGCCGAAGCTTGGAGTGATCCATCCCACTTGAAGCTCTTCCCTGATGAAAATAAATGTCTACCTCAATGTACCTGGTTTGCTCACGGAATACAATAGTTGAGGCAATATGTGTAGCTGCTTGGTTATTGCAACAATTTTATAGGCCCATTATCCTTGTATCCAAAGTTCCAAACTCCTCAAGAATTTATTTAATTCACAAATACCTCGAGTCATTGCTCTGAACAAAGATCATGCCCTGCGAACCTAGGCTTAAGAATAGTGTTCCTTTTCCTCAAGATTCTTTTGCATTCGTGGATGTTGGTCAGTGAGTTGGTGATGGCAAGATGACAATTCGGCAAGTTTGGTGACGTGCTTCAATCGCGGATGGAAAAATATATTTGCATGTGTCACATTATTATTATTATTATTTAGGATAGGATTGGGATATAGTTGTTCGGATAACAAAAACTTTTTCCTGTGGATAGCGTCATTCAATGTCACGTAATTTCAAAATATTTTTATACTTAATACTTTTCTCGATAAAATCAATTTAAGTGATCCGCAGCGGTAAATCCATTGGTGGTACATGTGGAATTGAGTGATAAACCAAGGTCAAATTTTATTATCATGGAAAATCAAGCTAAGTACTGAATTATAGTATTCCAAATTTAATCCAAGCAAATTGGTTTTAAGATTTCTCGGTTTAAACTAATAAAAATTACTCCTAAAATTACCACTAAAGATTATTACTAAATTATCAACTAAAAATTACACCATACGTTAATTTACTACTAAAAACTCCTTTAACGTACATGCATGAAATTATGTAATAGTTTATACCAAATTTCAATTAATTGCTTTGTAATTATAATCGAGTTTATTTACTTGGATTTTGACTAAACTCACAAGAATTTGCTTCTCTCTTGAGTTGCAAAATTTTAATGATAGCATCGATATCCCTTTCGAGTAATTCATATATAATTACCAAGCAAACAACACTTTCGTCTCACAAAGCATTTGCATTAATGGTTCAAGCATGTGTTTATGTCCTAGACCACAATTTCAATCCTATTAAGAGTGTGGGTTCTAAGATTTCAAATAAAATCACACATATCTATGTCAATTTTGAAATCTTATTTCCTATTTCAATTAGGTTCTTGAATCTTTTTGAGTATATTAAACCCTGATTCATCAGAGATTCATAAACAAATTTATCTTATGAACCTTGAAATTAACCAAAATTCTCATTAAACAAAACCCGTTATAAAAACTATTTAACTACTAAGTAAATCCATTAACCCATTGTATAATCCCACTAAAACAATTTAACTCACACTGAAAAACATGATTTCATTGATAGTACTGATCTGAGCACAATCTTTTACACATTAAAAGAAGACAATACACATGAAAATATCATGAATTTCTTGATAATAATACTAGGTTTAACTCCACAATGATGAATAATGTTAGAAATGGTGGATAGAAATGGAGAGTGTATGGGTATGTGTATAGTATATGGATGAAATATTCTAGAGTGAGGTAGATGGATGAGATGTAAAGAGAATGGGTATGGAATGGAATGGGTCGGGAATCAATGATAAAAAATGATGATAGAATGTGCATTGGTAATATGTGGGTGGGGATATGGTGATATGGAGTGGACCTTTCTTTTCAAAATATATATAGATATATAAATATATAATAGTCTTCTCAATATTTACAGGAAGAATGGGCTTTTATAATCTTGCCTAAACTAAAACTAACAAAGAGAAAATAAAGAAAAAGCAACTTGTTGAGAGTTTGTCTTGAAGAAGTCAAATATAAGTTAATTGGAGTGCTCAGCTTAGAAGCTCCTAATTTGAATTTAGCCTTGAACTGTTTGGATCATATCTTTCGTATTTATCTTGAAATTTGGCTTGGAGGCATTTGTGACTGAGGTGACTCAATTTTAGTTTTTAATCTGTTATGAACTTGCTACTACTACATAATCTCGAATCATTTGACTCGGCTCTTAAGGTTTATTGCTCTACTTGGTAACCTCAGCTATAATGGCTTGATTTTGTATGGCTTAACTTTGTTATTTTGTATTAGATCATCCATATCCCTTGCTCCATGGATGCTTGAGATCATTGCCTATGTGTTCAGTTGGTTACTACTCAATTGTGACAAGTGCAACATCTTAAGCTTTGTTGCTTGTAGAGATTGACTCAACATTAGAGTTAAGTCTTGTGGATGCTTGGTTAAGAGTTGAATAGTTGTTGCATGGCAACCTCAGTATGCAAATGTGGATGCTTAAGGTTTCTATATTTTGCTATACTAGCTTGGATTTGTAGCTTGCAATTGAAGTAAGTTGCTTGGTTTGTCATGTGCTATCATGACAACTCTATTAGTATTAGCTCAGCTTCTTCACGAATTGCTAATCGAATTTAGTTTACTTAGTCTTACCACTAAGTGTACTTGGATTTGCACAAAGAAAAAAGTATCAAAATGAGAAAACAATAAACTAGAAGATAATTATGAATGGAATTATATTGTTGTTGTTTAGTGCTTGGTTGCTTAGAGCTCGATTCGGTCTTGCTTGTATTCTACTTAGATTCATGTTTAGTGGATTGTTGAATGCTTCAATAGCTCAGTCTCAAAGAATGAGCTATCTACGAAGACTCCTTGTTAGTTGGCCTTCAGCCTAATTTAGGTTCAACACTTCCAAGCATGCTTTATTAAATCTCACTCTCAAGGGTTCGCCCTACCTCTGCCATAGAGTATGGATATGTGAGATGTCCTTTTCATGTAGTTGGCTCACCATAAAGTGAGCCACAAAAAGGTCACTAAATTAGTTGAAAGACCTAATCATATTTGGTCCGAGCTTGTTGAACCAAACTCGAGCGGCACCCCTGAATGTGGTGGGAAAATTCTTGCACTAAATTGCATCCAAGAAGTTATGAATCACCATGGTGGATTGGAACTACGTAATGTGATCCTCAGGGTCGGTAGTTCCATCGTAAGACTCTAAGTTTGGGAGTCGAGCTCTTGTTGGTAGCACCTCGAACTAGATTTTGACCATAAAGGGTGTTTTCCCTAAGATAGCCTTTGTTGTGGATCCATCCTCAAAGCTTTCCTTAGTTGTTGACAACCTCTTAATCATGTCTTTGATTTCTTCAAGGGCATGTTCTTTTTTCTAAACTTTGTTAGATCTCCTTAGCAAGAGGCATTGATGTATGGTCCTCATGAGCTCAAGTCGAGCTAGGGCCTACACGTCTAGGAATTAAGCATTTCTCATTGTCCATTTGATGTCCTGGGAAGTCTAAGCTAGGGTTGGGACGTTGTGTGCTCCTATGAGGTGTTGTGGGTGACCCTTATTGGGCTCTTAGAGACAGCAAGTCTCCTATACATGTTTAATGTCTATCTCGAGCTATGGGATGGTTCTCTATTGGAGATGCTAGCCCACGGTGATATCGTGGCAATCAGTGATCCCTTCTAGGTGACTCACGTCGAGGCTTAGATGGTGGACAAAAAGGGGATGCACTCTGACATGCACTAGAAGTTTGCTCTTCCAAGTGTAGGTTCCTTAACCCTTCTAAATCTGTGATCCTGGCCAGTAGGAGGGCATTAGAATGTTCATTTTTGGCATTTTTTTACATGAGTTGTCGGCATAAGTTCTCAAGCTCCAAAATATGTCTCGGGTCTAAAGAATCAGCAGCTTCGCAGTGGCGACTGACTTAGGGTGTAGCAGCCTATGGGCTCTGTTGTCTACTGGGGTTGATACCAATTGAGTGACTGGGTTAATCTTGTTTTTACTTTGCTAAGGTCTCGAAATATGGTGGTGGCTATCTTTCATTTGACATAGGCATTTTTTTTCTTTTATGTTAAGGAGGTTGAGGTTTAAGTAAGGTTTTTGTGGAGGAAAAAGAGTTTCTCGAAGGAGAAAGAACGTACGGGTTCCTACAGATGGTGCCACGTGTTGCACAAGCAAAATATGTTAGTAAAGATAAGCTCCTACAAACATAGAAAAAACGGTTAGAAGTGCACCGGAGGATGTCCTACACTGCTACTCCAATGCTTAAGTCAGTCCATGGGTCCTTCCTTCTCTAAGGGATAATTACTTGTCTTTGAGAAAAAAACTGGCTCTCTCCCTTTCCCCTAGAGGAAAGGCTATTTGTAGTCTTTAAGGCCATACCAAAATTGGTCCACTAAATCTTTTCTACTAGAGTAAATCCCCACCTAGTAGCAGACCTGATACTCAAGGTGATGGGTGTGCCTGAGTTGAAGAGTTATGCTTGCATGGAGTGTGGTCGAGTTGGCTATATCCCTTTAATCCCGAGGTAGGACTCGAGTATTTTTGTAGTCGCTACATCTACAGATTGCTTGTTCATCAAGCTCAACTTAGTCGAGGTAACTTGATAATGAGCTCGATAAGATGCCATCCTTTGTCTTCTTCAATAGGTAGCTGTTGGTCCCGAAAAGATAACCAAGAGGGGGGGTGAATTGGTTTTTCACAAAAATAAATTCTTTTCGAAATTTTCAATTCACTTCCTTTTGATTACTTTATTAAACTTAGAATTAATTAAACTTGCTGTTTAGAAACTAATCACAGCTGATAATCACACTTGTATATCTATTTTAATTCAAAACAGATCAAATTTAATTTTATGCGGAATACAGACAACTCTCTGAAGTACTCTCTGAAACAGGTTCTGAAACGTGACAGTTTATCAAATACTTCAATATAAATTGCACGAAAATAAAAAGAGTAGGGTAGAGAAAAATGCAAATCGATTTATAGAGGTTCCGCCTCGAGCGTCAATCCTCTCTTCCAGCTCCAATGCCGGGGTCCCGGTATTCCTCACCGGTTGTGTTCTACTATCCAATCAAATCAATGAAGTTACAAGAAGTATTTGCCAAACTTTTGGCTACAATTCACTTAGCTTGATTCTCACAAACAATCAATCAACTAAGCCTACTTGTAACTCTCAACTCACACTAAATGTGTAACAACAAATCAGAGGAATAAAAATTGAATTTCCTCAACTATTTGCTCAATGAACAGTAACAATAAAAATATGACAGTTTTCGAATGGGATCTTGAACTTTCTGAGATCTGATGTTCACGTTGTTCTTTTTCACGTGAGATTTTTCTTCTGTTTTTCTCTCTTGGATGAATGCTAGTTTTATCTTCATAACACCAACGGTTAGTAAAAGAAATGGATAAGCTTGTTCCTATTTTCTTGTGCATGATATCAGCTGGAGTTTATCGGCAATATCTAACAAGATATCATCTTATCTCTTTCTTCAAAATCTGTAAATTTTGAATAACTTGAGATCTTGTTGTTGTAATCTCGAAATTCTTGCTCCAATGGATAAGTTTAAATCTCCAACAACTTGTATAATTATCTTGAACTTGAAATTCGAATTTGAAATCACCGTTGTTGACTTGTTCCTTCGTCTGGTACTGTTCATGCAACAAAAATATCATATTTTCCATAAATTTCGACTTCCTTATATGGATAAATAATCATCAGACAAGTTCCTTGCATATTTGGATCATGTTTTCCATATTTCCAACTAAAATTTGAATAATCTGTTGAAGATGCATCATTGCAAGTCACGTTCTTTTTCTTGCTGTCAAAACATAATTTTCTCAAAAAAAATGAACTTTAATTCGACGAAATTCGAATCCCCATGGATATTGAACCAACTTTGTAGAACACATTGAGTATATTACCCAAATATACTCAATCTTTGGAGCTGGGTCTTCAACATATTAAATCTAAAAAGAAAATTCGAATCTGGAGCTGAAACTCGTCATTTTTTTTTTTTGTTGCAGTTCACCTTCTGATGTACCTTCTGATGAACCTTCTGACGAACCTTCTGATAGTTTAAAAAGCCAGCGGCGAACCTTCTGATTAACCTTCTGACAGCTCATTTGTTCTTGAAATCTTCTCCAAACACTTTCTAAAGTATTCTTTGCATGGAGTCTCTTTTGAAATCATTCTCTTAAGTTATTGTAAACCACTTTGATTATATCTCTTAAGTTATTGTAAACCACTTTGATTATATTAAACCTTGCACACTTAATAAATATGTTAGTAATTATTTACTCATTTTTGTTATCATCAAAATCATCATTTGAGATAAACCAACATTCTCCCCCTTTTTGATGATAACAAAACCCATATAAACAAAATATTTTTTTTTTAAATGTAAAGTGCAATCTAAATATTTATCTCATATTTTGTTTACTTTCTCCCCCTTTTTGTTAGCATCAAAAACAAAATACTTATTCAAAAAAAATATAACCAAGCATTCTTTTCAAGCATGGAAAAAATATTTTTGTGCAAAAGTGTAGTTTTTTTTTTGCTGTTTTTTTTTTAAAGCTGCAGAAAAATGTGAAACATGCAGAATTTTTTTTTTATATAGAAATTTGATAGATTGCAGAATTTGTGCAGAAAAAAATGATGGAATTACAAAAAATATACAGAAAATGCAGAAAAAGTGCAGAAATTACATAACATATGCAGAAAAGTGCTGGAATTGCAGAAAATGCAGAAAAAATATGGAAAAGTGCAGAATTTTCAAAAAAAATGCAGGAAAATGCAAGATTTCCTCAAAAAGTGCAGAATTTTGTCTTTAAAGGTGCAAAAATGACATAAATTTGTTCATATATTGCATAAATTGTCCTTTAACACACACATAACAAGAAATTACAAAGTAAAACAACTTCAACATATTTGATCGATGTACTTATCTTGTTTCAAACATTTCTCCCCCTTTATAAATTTTTTTTGAAAACAAGCTCCCCCTTAATATGATACCAATTGATTTTAAAAAGTATTCAATAATTATTTCCATATCAAAACATAGAGAGCAAATAAAATAATATATAAGGGAGTTGGAACAATAGTACCAAATTTTCATATTTTTCCTTCTTGCTTATGAGTGCACATATATATATATATATATATATTTTTTATAACCGAGGCAATTATTGATCATGATAATATCTATGTGCATTTGCCTTTAGTACCTGCACTTCACTCACAAACAAGTTAAACTTCTTTACGAACCCATACAAGTTTAGGTCCATTGAAAAATTTGTTTCCTTGTTGATCACTAAGCTTGTTTCTTTTGTAAAAACAATATTTTTCTATATGACCTCTTCTATTACAAAATGAACATGCATATGGATGTGTATTGTACCTTTGATTTACCTTTTGATAATAATTTTGTCTTGGATAATTATTATATGCATACCTGTACCCTCTGCCATACGTTCTGATAGGATAATTTTGTTGAGTATACCTTCTGATGTAGCCTCTGCTGTTACAATTCATACTCTTTTTGACAGATTGCATAACATCTTTTTCATTCCCAGATTCATTTGCTTTTACAAACACTGTTTTATTCATGCTATTTGTCGACTTTTCATGTTCATATCCAAGTCCATGCTTAATAAATGATGGTCTTTGACTACTTATAAGCATGTTTAACTTCTTATCACTTTCATTAAACTTACTAAAAGTGTTTTTAATAGATTGTGATAAATCTTCTACTCTTCCTTTTAAATCTTTAATCTCATTCTTCAAAACATCATTCTCTTTCTTCAAAACATCAGATTTGACAAACAATTTTTCATTATCATTTTTCAAAATATCATTCTCATCAACAAGCAATTTATTTATTTGTTTCAAAACATCTTTTTCATTTTTCAAAGCTTTATTTTCGGCATCTAGTTTTGAATTCTTCAAATCAGCCTTTTTAAGAGCCTTTAAGAGCTTTTTCATCTCAATATACATCTCATTATCATTCATTTCAATTTCGGATTCAGAGTTTACCTCAGATGTAGCCATCAAGCACAAATTGGCTTCTTCTTCATCTTCACTTGTACTTTCTGATTTAGTTTCTGACTCGTCTAAATCACTCCATGTGGCAAGTAATGATTATGCTTCTTCTTATGCTTTTCCATCTTCTTCATAAGCACAGGACATTCATACTTAATATGACCCGGCTTCTTGCATTCATAGCACACCACTTCCTTTTTCTCCTTCTTCTTTTCTTTCTCTTTATAACCTTTTCCTACATCACAAGTGGAGTAATATTTCTTATACTTAACAGTTTTCTTACCTTGTTTCTTTAGAATTTTGTTGAGATGTCGAACTAATGAGTTGACTTCCTCGTCTTCATCACTACTAGAATCAGAATCTGAGTCATCATCCACTTTTTCTGTTTTGAAAGCAGTTTCTTTCTTGCTTCCTTCACTCTCTTCTGTCACATCTATGTGAGATTGATATGCCATCAACTTTTCTTTGAGTTGGCTTAAGGAGAGAATGCTAAGATCATTGGCCTCCTCTATTGCTGTCTTCTTGGCATCCCAAGATTTCGGTAGGATTCTTAGAATTTTCCTGACAAGATCAGATTCTTCTAACTTCTTTCCAAGAGAAGCTAGTTCATTAGTAATAGCAACAAATCTATCAAATGCATCCTTAACTTTCTCATTAGGTTTAAACTTGAACAACTCATATCTTTGCAAAAGTGCATTGATTTTAGTATCTTTTATTGTTCTTGTTCCTTCATATGTTTCACTAAGAGTATCCCATATTTGTTTAGCAGTGCTACATGAAGAAAATAAATAAAATTCAGATGATGCAATGGTAGTTAAAAGAAGATTCTTAGCCTTGTTGTTTTTCTCAATGGCTTTCTTTTGATCATGAGTTATATGCCCATCGCCATTCATAGTGACTTGTGTGTCTCCAAGCAAGATGACCTGCCATGAATCAAAATCATTAGCTTTGATGTATGTCTCCATTCTCATTTTCCAATAAGGATAATTCATGCCATCAAAGAATGGTGCTCTATCAATTGCAACATTATTGTCAACCATTGTTCAAGGATCACTCAATATGAGAAAAGAGTTTAGCTCGGATATCAATTGTAGTTATCAAAATTTTAAAACAAAAACTCTTTCTAAAAATTGAGCCCCGCTCTGATACCAATTGTTGGTCCCGAAAAGATAACCAAGAGGGGGGGTGAATTGGTTTTTCACAAAAATAAATTCTTTTCGAAATTTTCAATTCACTTCCTTTTGATTACTTTATTAAACTTAGAATTAATTAAACTTGCTGTTTAGAAACTAATCACAGCTGATAATCACACTTGTATATCTATTTTAATTCAAAACAGATCAAATTTAATTTTATGCGGAATACAGACAACTCTCTGAAGTACTCTCTGAAACAGGTTCTGAAACGTGACAGTTTATCAAATACTTCAATATAAATTGCACGAAAATAAAAAGAGTAGGGTAGAGAAAAATGCAAATCGATTTATAGAGGTTCCGCCTCGAGCGTCAATCCTCTCTTCCAGCTCCAATGGGGGTCCCGGTATTCCTCACCGGTTGTGTTCTACTATCCAATCAAATCAATGAAGTTACAAGAAGTATTTGCCAAACTTTTGGCTACAATTCACTTAGCTTGATTCTCACAAACAATCAATCAACTAAGCCTACTTGTAACTCTCAACTCACACTAAATGTGTAACAACAAATCAGAGGAATAAAAATTGAATTTCCTCAACTATTTGCTCAATGAACAGTAACAATAAAAATATGACAGTTTTCGAATGGGATCTTGAACTTTCTGAGATCTGATGTTCACGTTGTTCTTTTTCACGTGAGATTTTTCTTCTGTTTTTCTCTCTTGGATGAATGCTAGTTTTATCTTCATAACACCAACGGTTAGTAAAAGAAATGGATAAGCTTGTTCCTATTTTCTTGTGCATGATATCAGCTGGAGTTATCGGTAATATCTAACAAGATATCATCTTATCTCTTTCTTCAAAATCTGTAAATTTTGAATAACTTGAGATCTTGTTGTTGTAATCTCGAAATTCTTGCTCCAATGGATAAGTTTAAATCTCCAACAACTTGTATAATTATCTTGAACTTGAAATTCGAATTTGAAATCACCGTTGTTGACTTGTTCCTTCGTCTGGTACTGTTCATGCAACAAAAATATCATATTTTCCATAAATTTCGACTTCCTTATATGGATAAATAATCATCAGACAAGTTCCTTGCATATTTGGATCATGTTTTCCATATTTCCAACTAAATTTGAATAATCTGTTGAAGATGCATCATTGCAAGTCACGTTCTTTTTCTTGCTGTCAAAACATAATTTTCTCAAAAAAAATGAACTTTAATTCGACGAAATTCGAATCCCCATGGATATTGAACCAACTTTGTAGAACACATTGAGTATATTACCCAAATATACTCAATCTTTGGAGCTGGGTCTTCAACATATTAAATCTAAAAAGAAAATTCGAATCTGGAGCTGAAACTCGTCATTTTTTTTTTTGTTGCAGTTCACCTTCTGATGTACCTTCTGATAAACCTTCTGACGAACCTTCTGATAGTTTAAAAAGCCAGCGGCGAACCTTCTGATTAACCTTCTGACAGCTCATTTGTTCTTGAAATCTTCTCCAAACACTTTCTAAAGTATTCTTTGCATGGAGTCTCTTTTGAAATCATTCTCTTAAGTTATTGTAAACCACTTTGATTATATCTCTTAAGTTATTGTAAACCACTTTGATTATATTAAACCTTTCACACTTAATAAATATGTTAGTAATTATTTACTCATTTTTGTTATCATCAAAATCATCATTTGAGATAAACCAACAGTAGCTTCAACATCATCTCGGGTTCCTTTATTAAGGTTAATAATCGAAGCATCATCTTAGGTCAGCCTCTCTCAGGGGCTAGTGAAACCAGTTAGTTCTTAGGCTTAAAGGCCTAAGAGGACCGAGCGGGTTATGGCTTATGTTCTATTGTCAACAGCAAGGAAATTCAATATCCTATCCATAGAACCATGCCTCTTTAACTCTCTCCTGAAGGAATCATGCCACTTAGTCCAAACAGAAGGACTCACAACCCTCTCATAACTAAACCATGTGATGACCTCCTTTGACTTAGGGGAGCAATCACTTCTACTATTACTTAGAACATCAAGGAGAGGCCCAAAGTCGTAAGGATGGGGAGCATATATCCCTTAACCAACATCCCACGAAAACTCATTCAAAGCCCCCTAATAACCCTTCTTGCAACATTAGCACCCTCAGATTGAGTGTCCCCAACAGGCTTCAAGCCCTGAACAAACTCACTAACTAACTCCCCAACAAGAATAGAGCTCGGAAGTGGTTGAGAACCACTCGAGGAAGAAACTTCCTCCACCTTCATAGGAACAAGTAGAGTAAAGGTTTGTGCCCCTACAACACAAACCTTTCGAGGAGGCTATGGCAACATTACGATCTCATCTAAGCTTAACTCCTCTAACGAAGCCTCTAACCTTGCTTTCTTCACAGGCGGCATGACTTTGTCTCTACCATCACCAACTCAGAGGGCTTCAACCCCCCTTTAATAACAAAGACTAACCTATTGACCTATTCGAAGGCACCTTCTCCTTCCCCTTCCCTTTCCTATCATTCCTTTTCTTCTTTCCCTCCTTCCTCACCTTCAAGACACCAAGTTAGTCGCCCAACAATTTCGTAGCATTCTCTGCAGGTAACTCTACACATGGAAGATAAAAAAAAAAAAAAAAAAAAAACAGGGGAGGGGGATGAGGGGAAATAAAGTTACACCTTCATTTGGAGGCTCATAATTAAGAGGAAGATTCAACGGGCACCATCATCGCCCCTGCATGAATTCACAAATCTTCTCAGCTGTTGCCAAGTCATTGGGCTTGAGCCTCTTGAAGTACGACCTCCTAAAAAGGCCTACACCAAAACACATAGTCAAACTCATATTAGTAGTTCTCCCTCATACTCACCATTGCTACTTCAACTCAAACCCACTCGAGGCATCCAACCTGTGATAGAGGTCCAAATTTCACTTTTCTTGCTTGGCAAAGTAGCACCACCCTCCTAAAGTTGACTTATGCATGAAATGATAACGGAATAGTGTGGTGGTAGGCTTACCTCAGATGCTTGGTGCAAAGCTTCAAAAGTCAAGAGGAACACTCACACATTAGGTAGGAGTTAGGCTAAAGAAAGCCTAAAGTACATCATAGACTCCCACTAAAATTTGGTGAAAGGCACCCTCAATCCCATAAAAAATGGCCTCTTATATAGGGCAAATGATAAGTCTATTTTACTCTATTCCATTCATCGAAATTTAGGTTAATTTGATACATTTTTGGATAAATTCCTATGAATCTTGTGCTTTTATTGCTTAAATTTTATTTGTCAACTCCCATAATCAAGAGAAGAAGAAATAAAGTGTTTTAATCAAATTTGGAGCAAAACAATAATAACTGTGCAAAGTAGAACTTAGCCGAGCCTTGCAAGAGATATATTGAGGGCAAAACAGCAAGGAAAAACAAAGGCAAAAGGCTCCCTCACACCTTAAATCAAGCCTTCGACATGACCCTCAACTTCTATTTGAGGTGATTAAGCCCTGGACTTCATGATACAACTTTTGTTGTGTCATAATGTCGAGCCTTAGATTCACCCTGCGACTGAAGCTGGACAAAGATCACACTTTTATTAAGGAATGCATAGCTTGGGTCGAGTTCAACACTCGAGCCCTCAATAAATTCAATTTATCCCTTGATTGAATCCGGACAAGAACTTGAACTTTTTGACAGAGAGTTACGGCTTAGGTCAAGCCTTGACATCTAGGTAACATTCGAGCGCTCAATCTACCACACAAAAAGTGACCCTATGAGCTGGAAATCTAGATGCACACGTAAAAATAAAAAAAAAAATTTAGTTATAAAGAATATATCATGTTAGTAAATAAAATTGTCATGATTTTTGTGCCTAATCATATAAATAAATGTGCAGAGGCATGCAATATGCATCATCATATGTAGAATATTTGTAAAAAAAATTTTAACGTAGTATAGAGAAAGAGAATTCTTAGGCAAAAGAATTGTTTCTTCTTGCTTTAGAAATCTTGAAGTTTTTTAGGAAAAGTCATTATAAACCCGACGTTTGTTTTTACAATGATCTGTGCTTAATTTGTGATTTTATCCTTAATTCCATATTATTGATTCAGAATTTGAGCTTAATGTCTGCATCCATGAAGAATATAATCATTTACTTAGGGTTTGTAAATCCAAGACCTAATCCATGTGATTTTGACGTGTTTAAATGGCTATCAACTAGGTATTTTCAATTAGTAGCTAAAACTTAATTTCGTGGGTCTAAATACGTGCTGTACCTTTTAGATTCATATTTGATTTCAACTAAATAGATTGGGAGATTATTCTTTTGAATAGATCTGGGCTACTAATAGAGTTGCTCATAATCACCTTAAGAGAAGCATGGTGAGACTTTCTGTCTCTTGTTTTTAAATTTATTAGGTTGGTTTTAAAACAAAGGATTCTTGAACTTTACACGAATCTAGACTGCTAATAACTTGTAAAGAGATTCTGGTGGTCTGGTCTAGATCTAGATTCTAACCTTGGGAGAGGCTTTAACTTATATTCGCGAGTCCAATAGTGCAAATATACCAATGTATAACTCTATGAGTTTGTAGAGAAATTGCATGATAAGGACTTAGTGAAGCAACCCCTAAGGCTTTTTCTTGCATCAACAAGCTCATTTTATAATTTTCCCTGAGAACATGTTTATATTCATTAACCTTAGTATAACTTCAATTTTTATTATGCTCTGCTGAATTTTTTTTTTTTTTTTGCTAGATAATAGATGAAATGTAAGTAAGGTAGATGCCAATGATCCCTTGGAATACGACATGATATTTTCTATGCTACTTCAGTAGGTGCACTTGCCTAATGTTAGTAGTTGCGACCAAAGTTAAACAAAACTTACTTGCTTTATAAATTTTTTAAAATCAACTTTGTGTCCATTGGATTAATATGTCCATATGACCAACCAGCTAACCTCTCATGACCCAATAAACACACCTAAGCATCTCCGTCGATTGAATAACCTTCTAAGTAATGGGGCAACCAGTCAGGTAGGTCTTCACGAAGTCCTTAGTCCCTTAAGAGCTAACCTCACTTTAGATTCCTTCACACTTCCGACTCATAACCACTTTGCACGAAGATTAAAAGACTTCTTCTCCTCCTCATCCGACACGTACCTATCCACTAATAGGTAGTATACCTTGTGACCTTGTTGCACACGAAAACACTTACCTATCAACGTAGGGTATTCAATCTCCTCATTGCTACTCTTAAAGTTAATGTCAAACTCATCATTAGCGCTGCCACCACTAGAGCTAGTGTCCTCACCAACAATACCTTTGTTAAAGCCACTGACAGAGACAAGCGCCGGATATACCTCCTCTTCAGCCCTATCACTTCCCTCAGTCGAAGGAGTAGGCTCAATAGATAAAACATTGCTACCAAGTCCCCCCTCAAGATTCTTTCAACCCCTTGCAAGAGGCGTTTTGGAAAAAAGGTCACTTGAAGAACTAGTCGAACGAACCATTATCACCACAGATGAAGCAAGACAAGAAAAGTGAGTACGAAAAGACAAGAAAGAATGTTTTTGAGAAGAGAACAAAAATGGTGAAAATGAGAATTGGAAAGAAAATGTCAAAATTTGGATGCAGCACACTTTATAAAGGCAAGTGAAGTGACCCTTCAAAAAAGTTGGTTTTAGGAAAGGTGC
Organism: Combretum micranthum; assembly: GCA_024138025.1. Taxonomy (NCBI): domain Eukaryota; kingdom Viridiplantae; phylum Streptophyta; class Magnoliopsida; order Myrtales; family Combretaceae; genus Combretum; species Combretum micranthum. Next base: position 73,438 of record JAMXBD010001802.1, on the reverse strand, counting down.
CGATAGCTAAGTAAGCAGTTACATCTCTCTAGTTGGACACCCAGTTAGAAAAATCGCACGATAGGCACATACACATCTTTTCAAACTTTAAAACTCTTTGATTCTTTCATCTCACTAGTTACGTCATGTGACCTCTAGAAACAGAGCTTAGCCCCTCGAAATAATACTCCCAACCTCCTTAGGGATATAGATAAGACTTTCGACCTACTTGGGGATATGGCTTAAGTTATTAGCTCCACTAGGGATGCAACTCAAATGGCGAACAACAAACTTGGCACCTTAGCTCGACAAAGATAACACAACTACAATTACTCCTCGTGCTCTTCTGCAACGGGAGTGCATGGGGTAAGTGTTAATAGAGGATTTTCAACTAGGACCTATTAAGCCAAAGCCTCAAGTTAATGAGCTTTAGGCCTACCAACAACACTAGAAAGCCCATCTCACAAAGGCTTTATGAGGACCAAACGTCTTGACCTCACCACAAAGTTACATGACAACCTTGGCTCCCTTGAAGCAACTAAAGCTTTCAACCTCGTTCGCAACTCGTCAAATGGAGTCCTGTAGCGTTGAGGTACCTTAAAGGGGGGGAGGAGGCGGGGGGCTATGACAACCTGACATCTGTATGTCCCTGATTGCTCCATGGCCATCCAATTGCCTTCCATACCTGACATATCAATGCCTTGATCCTAGCATAATTGCATTCTGCACCTACCACTATTGTGCTCTGCAGATCAAGCCATCTAACAGCCTTGGGGGGATTCACCACATATAAAGAAAATGCCTCATAGTCCTACCCCAATTGTGTGTTATGACCAACTCCTATAAGGAACCTTTAGAAAGAGAATAAATCTCTTAGACTCCTTGAACTGATAGTGCTTTTTTTTTAGCATCCAAAAGAACCTACAACTAACTTAAGTATCAGAGTGGCCACGCTGGACAACTCCTAATGCACCATTGAGTTTCTATGTTTATAGGTCTATGGTGCACCCGCACTTCTCTTCCACTCAAGAAGAAGAAAACTCTACTAGCAATTTGGCACTTGCAACAAATATTATAATAAATATTACTTTAATATCTATATTTAATAAATTAAAATTTTACTTTCTAATATGCCATATCAATATCAATGAATCACCATGCATGATGCTGTATTATCAACATGTATAAATTCTACCTTTTTTCCCCGAAAGGTACCCACCCGGAGTTATATTTACTTAGAAATTTCTATGCCGAAATTTTGCTGGAGTAAGTGATGATCCAATTGTTAAAATATCCAGGTGAGAATTTTATCAGTGATATAAAAAAGAATTACTCTCTTTTATTGTTTTTAATTCGCTAGAAATTGTTGTCTATCCTGTTTCTGTTTAATGAAAAGGAGGAGGAAAGGGAAAAACCCTAAACTTTTAAACCCTTTTTTTACCGGATAATGAAAGGAAAGAGAGAGGTTGCACTTTTTTCATTTTCACTTAAGGAAATCCAAAATAATAATAATATGGATCATGAATGTTCAATTATACGGTGTGCATTCCCAATCTTAAGAGAGCTAAAAACAATTCTCCAAAAAATGAAATAGAACAAATCTGGTGTAAAGAATTTTCTTACACGGATCAAGTCGATATATGATATGCCAAATAAATGAAAAAAAAAATCCATTAATACTCATATGCCATATTAGAATTAGTTGTTGATTATTGGTTGTTTATCAAATTATAACTAATTCTTCAATTTACTAAATAAAGATGTTAAAACAATACTTATAATAATATTAAACTCTTTTTTATAATAACACTAAATACCTCTCTCAGCCTGAATTTTTTGTTTACTCGTGGAGTGTTCACTACTATACCATGTAACCATTTATATTCTTATTTTTCTATTTTTATATAGAAAATGAAATCGTGACTTAGAGTAACATTTTCAAGTGTCATATTTCCAGTTTTTTTTTTTTTAATGAAAATTTTGATTTTGATAATTTTTATATTTATTTTACAATCTTTTTCCTTTTCCTCCAATTTCTCATCGTGAATCCTCAATCCTCCTGGGTGGTCATCTTAAATTAGAATGAATACATGATTTAAGTAATTTATGTAATTTCCAATAGAAAAATTCTTTAAAAGTGTTTGGAATATTTATTTTAGGATAAATAGCATATATGTCTCTTTATATTTATTTCATATGTGTTTACCTCCAATCTTTATAATCGAGTGTTTAGAGCCTTCAAATCTTTAAAAAAGACACTATTTCAAACTCTCATATGACCATTTGACTTGAATTTATGATTTTGAATATTTTACATAAGAGGAAAATAGTAAAATAGGGTTTAATAGTGCGTCTTTTAACAACTAAAAATCTAGTAACTCAATTTAAAAAAAAATGTGTATAGATGAAAATATTAAGAATATATATTTAATATCTAACTTTTATTTTAAAGTCCACTTAGGATGTTTCTTGTGAATGTTAAATATGGAGCTTCACGAGTTGTGTGACTTACTAATAGTTTGCATTATGCGCACCGTGTAATCAGCGTATCAGGATTGCCTGTGAGCTATTCTCAATAATTAAGAGAAATGCAAAGACCAATCATGAATGAAAAAAAAACACGATCTAAATAATAGATATATAAATATTTAAAATTATATAATAGCTAGATTTCGTCATCATTTATAAATATTTACATGTGTGTGTGTATATATTCGAAACAGATGCTTTTGGAAAACTTAATAAGGGTTTTTTTTATAGCAGAGGAGCAATATATCAAATATGATCTATCTTGTTGGGTAGAACCTTTAAACAAGAGATTAAATAAAGATTTTTTTAATCTTCATATATATATTTATTTCCATAAAATATGTAATTACTGTCGGAAAGTGAAAATAATTTTTTTTTTTTTACAACTTTAATCTAGGGCACAACGTGGTTCTTGCTCATAAACAATAACAAATTATAGCAATCATCAATCTAAAATATTATTGATGGATAAAAAGTGGTTGGAAACTTCAATAATTTTGTTAGGAATTGTTCCATCCATAATACTACCATTAAATTAGTTATAAAATAATACTATAAAAGAAATATTAAGAGTATGATCATAAATAGAATAGATCTAGATCGATCAATCATAATATGACATTAGTGCCATTACAAAAAATAAAAAAATACATAAAACCATAGAATTTTTGAAGTGGATATGTTGCATCCATGATTGAGCTTGCAAAGATTTGATTATTTGAAGCTTGCTATGGAAGATGGGAGGGTGTGAATATCTCAAAACATGCTATCTAATCACATATTTATGCATCTAATCCACGCGTGGTTAGCTAGTTATAATAGAGTATAGTTGCAAAAGAATACAATAAGATTAGTAAAATAACAACTGTTTTTTTTTTTCCCTATATAAATTGTTTATAATTTCAATTTGGTTAAAATTTATTATACTTATAATAGATAGCAACGAAATTAAAAATATAAATAAATTATACAAAAGAATGAAAGTACAAACACTTGATTATCAAAACTTAAAAAGTACAAATATTTATACCATACTTTATCTCTAGGTAAATATCACAAGCAATACCTAAACTTTCTCAAATGTTTGCAATTCGAAACATGAACTTCAAAATTGTTCTCTAGATAAACATCGCAAGCAATACCCAAACTTTTTCAAATGTTACAATTCGAAACATGAACTTCAAAATTGTTCTCTAGGTAAACATCGCAAGCAATACCCAAACTTTCTCAAATGTTGCAATTCGAAACATGAATTTCAAAATTGTTCAATTTGACATCTGAATTTTGAAATTAATCAATTTAGTATATAAAAAAAACTTGTCGTATATACTAACAGTACCTTTATCATATTAGTTAAAAATGCAATGTATGATAATGGTATTAACTAATTTGACTGAGTTAATATTGAAATACACAAAAAATTTATTTTTGTCTGAGTACTAAATTGATCAATTTCAAAATTTATATATCTAATGTTATATTTTTTTTTTTAATTTTTGTTACTATTCACAACATTAATCCCATATTCCTGCAACACACCTCCGTCTGATTGGTGTTTCCCAGTTTTTTTTTTTATTATTTATTATTATTTTTTTTTGGGTCTTTAACAGGTGCTTCCAAGTTCGAATACTGAAGTCTACGTATTGTATAGTTTTACAATTATACAACTATTTCCTTTCAATCGGAGAGGTTTTGAAATAATACTCCGTATCTAAGGCCTTGAAGAACAGGACACCAGTATCCTAGTTTCACGGCGAGATGGTGACCGACCAAGGTTAAGAAAATCTGCATTCAAGGTTTAAAAGGCTTGAAGCTGGTTGGTGGCATTAGATTTAGAAAAAAGGATTCCTGGCCGGCTAACGATATACCCCTATTCAATGCATCCTTTCACTGTTGTTAGGATTTGGTCTCCTCATTGAATAGGACGGCAATTCCTATTTTATTCACCGCCCCTCATACTTTCTGATCACACCTTTCCACGTTGGGCGGCAAGTCCGTGCTTTTATAAAGTTTAATATGAAGGCCCGCCTTCAAATCCAAATACAGAATTATTATTATTATCATCTACCGTAGAGAAAGATTCCAATTTGTTCATCACAGTTTATTATAATTTTCATTTTATGTAAGGGAAATGCAAAATTTAATAACTAAAAAAAATTCAATTTGGTACCAAGGTAAATGTTATGAACGGCTTTGCATTATTGACAAAATATGTAATTAGATACTAAACTTTAAAATTAACCAAATTAGTAATGAAAAAACTTTCATACAACCAAATATCTCATTAAGTTCTTTTAAATATTAAATTAAAATTTTAATATTTGAGTATGTAATTATATATTTTACCAAAATTCAGGTATTATTTGTGACATTATCTGATACTTAACTCTTGAAGTTAATTTATATATCAATCAAACTTTTACTTAATACTATTTTACTCTTTTATTGACTTGAGCAATATATCATTAAATTTTTACTACTGCTCTTAATAGCATCTAGCACTAATAAATTTTTTTTTCCTCATTATGAATATATTAATTGTTGCTAATAAACTGGTAAAAATAATCACGAAAAATTTAATAAAATATTAAATTGATTACGTCAAAAATTGAGATAACTAATTGAATTTTTGTGTAAAGTTCATGTACTAAATTTAACATTTTTCCTTTTATTTATTATAGATTTTTAAAGGAAAAAAAAAGGGGAGGGAAGCAAATAGATTATGTTAACACTTCTTGCCTTTAACCGATTAATAATAGATACAAAAATTAAGAACGAGAAAACTTTATCCACGTCATTGTTAACAAAAATTAATGATGATTATGGACATTAGTTGCTGAACCTTCTACCATTCAACCAAAAAATTATTTTAAAAAATCATTAGCCAACAAATTATTATTAATTTGTACTAGCTAAACAAAAGCTAGAGTTTCTTGTTATAGATGAACACATAGTATAAATGAAAAATAAAAAACCAGCCTGAAAGAGAGAGAGCTGTCTCATTTATCAGTTTGGCAGTTATTATAGACCAGAAAGCTCTATATTGCTAGAAAGAAAGAACACAGAAAGTATAAAGCAGAAACCTCAATTCTTTCTCAAAACCATCCTATAGCCGAAACGTACTTTTATGTTGCCCTCTCAACTGCCCTCTTTCACAACTTGGTGATCCATAATCATTTTTATTCATCTCCTCACCTTTCATGTCATCTCACTTCAAAAACATTATTCCTTAATAACAAAAACATCTTTTCTTGGCTTACCATAGCCAGGGAGTTGAACTTGTGATCATTCCCTTCACATCATTTCTTTGAATCCTCAAGGTGAGCCCCTTTCTCCTAGGATTGAGCATCATCTTTTTTGATACAATATAGTATTTATTATGATCAAATTAGTAGGTGTTAACTTAGGATCAGTTGTACAAACTAGATTCAGCAAGCTATCATAGATGATGAATGGTGGTGACAATGCCCGGTGTGGTGTTTTATGATGCATCCAAAGTATAAAAAAAAATTGAATGACTTTCTTTTGAGAACATATAAATTATTTTCCCCGTTTCTAAGACATCATCTTCACTTCAATAAAAATTGTTTTTCAACTTTTGGAAAACATTTCTCCCTTGAAACAAGCGCATCCTTAAAACAGTTCCCATTATTAGTATTTGCTTTTTGTTGCCAATGTACCTCATGATGTTTTCTCTTTTGCAGTGAATTGCAATGGAAAGAATGGACAAGGTAGAAGCAGTGAGAATTGGTAAAATTCAGAAATGGGTGATCATTACTATGACCAAATGTTACAGGTCAGTTTGGAATCATCCATTTCTAGTGGTTACCTTGTACCTGCTGTTTCTTCTGTATAGATCATTCCCTTTTTTGCTCTCTATGTTGGTGTCTATATCTCCTGTTCTGGTTTGCACTGGTGTTCTGCTTGGTACTCTTTTGAGTTTTGGACAACAAAATAAAAGTGGAGTAAAAGTTGGATGTAGTTTTTCTCATGTTACATCTGTTAAAGCTAGTAGTAATCTGGACGATGCCATAGTTGCTCACGATAGGAGTGAAAATCATGTCATTAAGAGATTTATAGGTGAAGAGCAGGATGTGGCAGAGAAATTTATCGAACAAGCAACTATAACATTTGTGGGTGAGAAAGATGATGTTGGGTATAATAATGCCATTATGCCACTGAGCAGTACTAGTTGCTGCAATGTCTTAAGTGAAAAACAGTATGATGAATTCACAGAGAAAGGAAGTCCATACATAGAAGTGCAAAAGAAAAGAGAAGTTTGCATGAGAGAGTTAAGTATCAATTATGAAGGAGTAATGGAGAGCTGTGAAGTTGGTAGGCATCATTGTTCTTTGATTCAGGAGGTGGGTGACGGTGATCTCAAAATTTATAGAGAGAGTGGTGGTCCGATAAACTTAAATGATGCAAAAATGAAAAGACCATCACCTTTTGAATGGAAAGAAGAAGATGATGATTATGCAGCCTTGAGTGAGGATGGTGATGATGAGGATTGCCAATCTCTGGATATTAATCCAGATAAAAGAGAATGTTCTCCGAAGAATCCTTTGAAAGATAATGTTTTCCACATGTTTCATGGCTCTCACCCATTTCTAGAGAAAGAAACTCCATTGCTAGCTCAACCATCTTGTGATGACTTCGATGATGACTTCAAATATACTCATAGAAGTGAAAATGGTTTCAATGACTCAAATGGAGGCTCTAGTATTTTGGGAGAAAAGGATGATGGGAAGGATAAAGATGCTGGCAGAAAAACAGAAGAGGAACTCAACGAAGCTAAGGACAGTGGCGAGGAAAAGAAATCTGCATTTACATGGACAGGGGATGACCAGAATAATCTCATGGTTTTAGGAATTTCAGAGATTGAAAGAAATCGTCGTCTGGAGAGTCTCATTGCCAGGAGAAGAGCAAGGAAGAACCTAGCATTAATGGCTGAAAACAATCTGATAGACCTAGATGGTCCTGAACTACCCTTTAGTGTCCCAGCTATAGCAACAACGAGATGCAACCCCTTTGATGGCTCCGATAATTACTATGCCAGCATGGGGTTACCACCACTTCCTGGATCAGCACCTTCTATTCTTTTGCCAAGACAAAATCCTTTTGATCTTCCCTACGAACCTAATGAAGAAAAACCCAATCTCAAAGGAGACAGTTTCCAGGAAGAGTTTTCCTTTGATCAAAATAAGGATGTGTTATTTTCTAGACATGCAAGTTTCAATGTTAGGCACACGAGTTTGGTTTATAAGCAAGAGAAGCAGGATTTTAAGTGGAGACCTTATTTTGTATCGGAAGTGGAACAACTAGTCTTAGAGGAGTCCAGTAACTGCTTTCACAGGCAAATGAGCGATGCCAGTGATTCAAAGCTTAGTTCCATTGCTGATGCTGAATCTGCAATTTCTGATGTAGACAAAAATGACAAGAGTTTTAGCATTCAAGAATTCTATGAAGAGACAGAAGTCATCTCCAGCGGCCGACCCATGCTCCTTTTTGAACATGCGAATGTATCCTCTAAAGGCATAGTTTATGAAGACACAGAAGAAGAGAATGAAGGAGCCATTCCACGTGATGGAGCTGTAATCACATTAGGAGGGATGAGAACCGAAAATCTAATGGAATCAACCTTCACCAAATCAGAGGCAGCCGTTTTTCCATTAGACATTATCATGGATGGTTTTCCAATGAGAAATGCTTCATCTGTTGAAGAGGAGTGCAATAGTATGTCAAGATCATCATCATTTTCGGAAGTAAATGGAGTCATACTCAATGTGAATGATACAGTGAGCAACTCAAATACGAGAAATGATATGACCACAGAGAAAAGCTTGCCAATGGAAAATCCGTCTGAAGTTTCCGATTTTAGTTTTCCAGCTCTGACATCAGATGCAGATCAGCAGAGGGAAGCAATTTATGATACAAGGCCCCAAACAATTGACAAGCAACTGTCCCTTTCCTCCATATCTTCTGACAACCTTGAAGAGACATTTGCAATGGTGTTATCTCCAGAATCAGTAAACGGTACCCACAACATAGAGAAGGATGAACCAAATTATGAAGAGACGTTTGCAGCCTTCTCAAAAATAGGGGATGAAAGCAGTTCAAGATCTAAAGAAGTCACAAAGGTCAAAGAAGCCACAAGTTATGATATCATATCATCAGAGGTGAAAGAAATATTTGATGCCCATCATGAATTTTTAGTGCCTGAATCTGTTGTCACACATGAACAAACTGGTTTAAGTTCATCTTCTTCTATTACTGAATCTGTTGAGGGTCATGCAATCAGCAAAGACCCTTTAGAGCATAATATCTTCTGAGATGCAAAGTTTTGATCCCAAGAGCCTTACCAACAGCAAGAAGTTAGAGGACCAATTGATGTGGAAGTAAGTAGCTTTTGGTACTCCTAGATGGACTGAAGAGTAAAGTTTCATCTTCTGCAAAAGAAGGAAACTTAATTTTATTGACTTGTGTCACATGTTCCTTTGTGTCTATAGATCAATAATTGTCAATTCGGGTTTTATTGCATTTTCCGTAAGTACTTAAAGTTACTTTGGTTGATGTGTCAGTGAATTGCTTCAAGAATGATTTTTGGTGATGTCTTGAAGTAAGTTTGAATTTTACCAGTTCTGTGGCTAAAGACACTTTTGCATCCTGTTATATCTTATACAACGCCGACATGGGGTGCCCAGATTATACACGGAGTGATCATTTCTGTCAATGCAAAACTTTCATGCTACATTATATGATCAGTAATTTGTTATACAATATGACCATCAATCTTCCATAGAGTATTTTCAGTAAACACTATTGTAATTTCTACTGAAGGATATGATATGGTAATCTCATTAAACAAAACTACTCTCTGTAGAGTCAGGTTTTAGCTTAATGCCAAAGAGAAATATGAGCTATACTCTTCCTTCCTGTTTTGATGTAGCAAGTTCTTTCAAGCACAATGTAGAAAATTTTTACTTTATTCGGTCGGTTCCAAAAGAAACTGGTTAAGGCGCTTGGATGCTTCATTGACCTACAAAGAAGGGGGAAAAGAATTCTGAGTATTTTTCACTTGAACTGCACAATGGACACCAAAAAAACAAAAAAAAAGTAATAATAACAAGGAATAAGTATCTACACAAGAATTGGTTCTTCTGCCTAAATCAATGACATTGTATTTTTTTCTATTTAGTTTGCATTGCCTTTTGGCCCAAAAGTGATTTGACTGACTTAGAAAATGGTGAGACTGTGGTTTAGGAGAGGACAGAATTGCAAAAAGTAGGATCATTATAATAGAATAACTGATACTACCTAGGACTATGGCCCCCCAAAAAATATAAATGAAACCGCATTACCTGTTCTTGCCAGTTAATTCTCCAGGTGAGAAATCCAAGCACCAGTGTTTGCACAAGCACTCCACAGAGCAACCCGGCCCATAATCCCTGTCAAAGCAAAAAGATTCCGCATCAATCGGAGAAATAGCACATTAATGTCCTCTACAAGTTTGTAAATATGAATTAAAAAAGGCACTGGCCTTCTGACCTATTGTGTTCCTAACTACACTATATTTTATGGTTTGAATATCTCATGGAATTCCTGAACTGGAAATTAAGCATGACATGCCCTCCAAACCTCTTTTCCTTCAGAAAGAGAAACCAAGATGAATTCCTTAAACAGCAAGATGATATCCCATTTTTTTTTTTTAATTGCCTTTAAGAGGTCGTATCAGAAAGTCCAACCCGTGGCTGGTCTGTAGCCATATGAAGACATTATTCACGCAAGCTGTACACCACTGACATATTTAGTCAATCCTGTTGATGAAAGCCGGTCCACTCTTTTTCTCTTACCTGAATTTCATAATTGGCCACATATCCGAGCAATATTCCTATAGGTAATCCTATCATATAGTAGCAACAGATGTTGACAATGGCAACTGTAGCTTGTAAACCAGCACCAACAGCAACACCTAACAGAAAAAGAACAGTCATCAGCACGATTGTGTATCTATGGTGTTTTTAGGGATAAAGTTACCTGATAGGACTGCTTGTATGCTGTTGAGCAAAAGTGAGAATGCAAGGAGGATGCGGAGATTTGACATGGATTCAGCAACTTCAGTGTTACTAGTAACCAAGTGTGCAATTTGCTTTCCAAGCACCAAAAGCAAAATCCAAAAGAATCCTCCAATAGCTATTGAGTTGCAGAGGATGACTTTAACTGAAAACTTTACAGCTTTGGCATTCCCTCTCCCTAGTTCGTTTGCCACACGAACACTATGCAACAAACAACAAGATTAGCTAATATTTATACGCTTGTGTATGTGGAGAAAGAGAGAATATAGGAAATTGTATAGCACGATTCAACCATGCAGCAGTGAGGAAGCCAAGACACATCATATATTCCCACGAATTGATGCTGATGCTGCGAGAGAAAAAATATGAGCTCACATCAAAGATCTCTCTTCCTTAAGGGAACTAATGATATCGAAAGAATGCATATCTTACCAGAGGGAGAATGCAGAAACTGCAACTGTTACATTCTTCATATATCCAGCTAATAAGACAATAATAGCTTCATACCATAACTGCAGACTACGAAAGAACAACTTCAAATCGATTAGCATTGCTTTACCACATGGACTAACACTTCCAACATGACAGAATAAACTTGAATATCAGAAACCTTAATAATAAAAAATAGTTCCTAGTTTGGTTGGTCGAAAAATCATCCATTTGGCAATTTAGCTAGTTATTTCATTTCAAAAATGAAGTTGCTTCTCTCCCCTTATTAAGATTGTCAATGTAATCACTATGAACGTGGTAATTACAAATCCCAAAGCCCATACCGTATTCAAAAGCTTCAGTTTTTAGATCGAAGGAGAGTGAAGGTAAATTCAACATCGTATCAAGGGTATTGCTCAGAACCTAACATCATCATTTGATAGGCTTTTATCAAAAGTGTCGTCTCATGGAAAAGTAGGAGTATTAGGTAATATAGTTAGGAGCCAATTCTGCATTATAAATTTAAACTTTTGATCAAACAGCTGTAAAGCTAAACTTAAATTAACCAAATAAGCTATTGTACTTTTCATGAATCATTCCTGAATATTGCTAAATAGCATGACATGTATTTAGTTCTCTACCATAATTAACATATCAGTAGCAAGGAACCTGTAATTACCAAAGCATGACACCGGATGATATGGAAAGCTTTATAACAGGCAACAAATCGGTGAAGGCAGCTTTTGTGAACCCCTTCCATGTATCAGGGCACCAACCTCCCAAAACATAAATGACTACTCCAATCAACTTCGACCATGCAGAAACATTCAATGCAATCATTGCACCATTTACCCCTAATCCAAGTTTGCTAGCCAAGATCCAGGAAAGTATTATATCAAGGACAAAGGAACCAACCCAGAGCCATACAACTATCATGTATTTTAGCTGCGCATACAGGTACATTTGGATGGTGAATACAAAGGCAAAAGCGTAGGCATAGGGGATGAACCACAGAGAGATTTTTCCAGCTGCAGTTGCTATTACTTCCTCACCAAGCAGTCGGAATAGTGGATTCGCAAATATAAAGATGGGGACGATAACCGTTACAGTAATTAGACTCACAATCAATGATCTTTGCAAGTATATCCCAAGCATGTGGTATTGACCTGCTCCAAACGCTTGCCCACATAAAGTTTCAGTTGCACTGGACATTCCAATCTTCAATAATAATTTGAAAGACCATTAGAAGGATTAGGAGATAACATAGCCTAATTTTAAGATGTTCATGTGATATGAATGCTCTTATCACATATATAGTATCAAGAAAAAACTAACTTATAATTAATGGGATAAGTACATCAGAAGTCCTTTATGTTTATGCTATAAGTCAATCAAGCCCAAACTATTTTGAGCAGGTCATTTAAGTCTCTTTGTGTATGCAAATACTTAATCAAGGTTATTGTGTTTTAAGTAATTCTTTTAAGTCTTCTACGTTTACGTTTCACACCTTGGAAGTATTCCATTTATAATCATATAGCTAAGGAACTAGGACGAAATGTCTGTCCAACAACCCAAATATAAAGGAATCATTGAATTTGGGCATAAGCTTGGGAACCTAAATAACTTAGTCTAAACACAGAACGCTTAGTTGACTTTTAGCACAAACATAGAAGACATCTGGCGTACTTTTCTCTATAATTTAACTGACTGCCCTCCTTGGTGCTATACTATTATCCTATTACAAGCAAATATTGAATAATGTTGTTGCCTCATGTCCTTAGCTATTACTTGGCAACAAAGATGATGATGATGGTGACAAGAAGGCTCAATGAAAGTCAAAAAATGATGCACACATATTCAATAATGTATCATGGGAGTATGAAACAAGTCAAAAGCCTAACCAGAATTCCATTTGCAAACAGTAGCAACACACTTTGTATCAGTCCATAAGCAGCAAGATCTAATTCACTTATATGCCCAATATATATCTGGGTCACTACCAAAAGTCCATAAGAAGATACTCTAGCCAGCATGGTTGGAAACGCTATGCCCCAGACAAGTTTTGCTTCTGCCCAAATTCTACTCCTCAGGTTGTCTCTATCAAAGGAATCTGCTCTAAGACAGCTGTTGTCTCCAGCTTCATCCATTTTGTTCTACACTCTAGAAACCAAATAAGATAGAATAAAAGAGAGAGACAGAGAGACTGTATGACCTACAAAAACTTTTTCTGTTGAGCAGACAGACATGCACCATAAGATGCATACATTTATAACCCCAAGCAACGCCCAAGACTAATTAATTAATGCCGATGGCTAAGCAAGAAACTTCTACTAGATCTAATCATATAATCAACATCAATATAACTTTTATTCATGATGAGTTCATTGATTGCTATGATTTGATATAATATATTACTTGTGATGCTGATTTATATATACACAATTGCTCCTATGATAAAGACAGTAACTACTCATGCTGCCACTTATGATGACAGAAGTTCATTATCTGATGATCTGATTGGTATTACCTTAAAGATATGACTTGCACAAGAACTCACCAGCGATCTACCAAGGACAAGAATTTCCAAAATTTGTACTTATATGCTATTAAAGCATCTAAGGAAACATAGTTGATTGACTTTCAGTTGAAAGATGGTGATTTAGATGGATGCTCACAAAGTTTAGATCTGCAACCAACAGATAAGTTTCATTATATACAAGAGAGCGAATCTTCTAGTTCATGTTACATACTCTCTTAGCAAATATCACTATATAGCCATGTAGCTTTTCCTTAGCTTTGTGTTCAAGTTGGAAACAACTACTAAATGTCGACAAGCTCACAAGAGGGATTGACCTTTGATTGACGTAACTAAACAAAATTTTTAAGCAAGTCATTGCAAAGATATGTCTAGGCCAAAACAATAATGATATATCATCAAGCTTAAAATTATAGATTTGGTGTGAGTTTAATAATTCCTCAACAAATTCGATCCTTATAATCAAAGAGTAATGCAAAGATAGTCAAAAGTTCATCCAGCATGCCCGCATGATTCGACAATTAAATCATGTAAAGGAAGAATTGTCAAACACAACAAGACCATGCATATATATAGATATTAAATTAGTAGACTAAATACTATGCAGCATTAATAATAGAGGACTAAAAAAGCCAAAACCTACCTACTCCCTTTAAATAATATTCAATGTCCACTTCATTGATCGCCTTTAGAATGGAAACAAATGAAAATATATATTAGCCGTGCCCATTTCCTTTTATGATACTAAAAAATCCAGGCAAAGCTAAATCGCCTTTAGTATTATAGAGAAGGGAATGTTTCTCAAGGGTTGATATGCAAGTGGGTATCCCTATTTAACAAAGAAAATGGAAAGACATGGTTGGTCGGATCGAAAGGAGGGAAGTTGACCTTGCATGACTTTGTGTTCACCACCAGGTTAGGGAACTTCTTATGTCTGCGAATAACAGTACAATCAGCATTATAAAATTAAATTAATTATGAAAACAATTAATATAAAAAAATTTAATCATAAAAGAAATTAATTTAAAAAAAATTAAGTGGTTCAATCATGATTGAAAAAATATAGACAGTTTATTGATGTGATAGAACCAGTCTCATTATAACTGATCATAGAATTTTCCCATTAAGTTATCATCATCACCCTTGGATGCCTAGAGACTTCTACACGGAGTTGTACTATTACTAATACTATAATTAAATTAATTATAAAAAAATTATTATAAAAATTTATGAACTTCAATAATGATTAAAAATACATCTAAAAGATTAAAACTGTTAAATGTTATGGTAGGATCAATCTCATTATAACCAGAACTGTACAATTTTCCTTGATGCTTTTATTGTTTTTCTCTCTCCAAATTTGTATTCATTTTAACTATTGAAAAAAATATACAAAATCGTAAACTTATTAATGTACAGCTTCAACACTCATGAATTGGACCGAGAACTCATCACGGATAATGAATCCATATCCTAGTTGTTCATTTTCTTCAAGTTTCAAACAAGATTAAGAAAAAATTAATAATATGTTCTAAAAAAATTACTCAAATCTTACTGGATAAAAAATAATTCTAAAATATTCAACTTGAATGAATCGGTCAATTGCACTCATGCCCATATTTCAAGAACTGATTGTAGAATTCAAGTTTCAAGCAATTTTTCAGTAGGATTGATGCTTTTTGTTTTTTTTTTTTGGGTCTCAATCACAGAATTGATGCTTCATTCAGTACATTTTGCTCAATTTCTGTGCATTTCAATGTCAGATCTAATCAGAAAGATAAAGACCGTTTACTGTCCTATTTATGCTGGACCACCCAATGACACAGAAGTGTCAATCGTCCCATTTATTTGTTTACTTATTTTGGCCTGAGTCGTCCCATTTATTAGAGGCAAGCGTGGCCTTTCCAAAATCAGCTGGGGATGGGACAGGTATTTTTATGATGGGGCTTTCTTAACCCAACCCGTATGAAAACCCTAATGCAAATGTGTCATATACGTGTATAGATACACACACACACACATATATTTGGAGAGGAAGAAGGGTCATTATGATCGTCCGCTACGATGATGTGAACTTTTCTTTTTCCTTTCTTTGATGAACTCCAATAGTTTTGTCAATTAAAGGATCATAAAGATACATGTTCATGAAATAGTTTAAATTTGATGAAAATAGTGTTAAATAATATATATCTAAATGAAGTTAAATGAAAAGTAAAATAAATTAATCTCATCTAGTTGGAATTTATACATTTTCAAAGAGCTTCCAAAAGCTTGCTTTCTTACTTCTTATGTTGCCCTTCATCTCTTAAGGCATTTACTACCTAGTTTGCTTTCCTAGGGCAATGTATGTTAAAAGATATAGGGTCTGTTTGGATTGTCTGTATTTCATCTGTATCTGTATCTTTTTTAAATGATATGTGTAAATATATCCGATATACATTTAAATTTTATTATTTTTGTTCTATTTGATCTTTGATGAGAACTGTCAACTTTGTTTTATTTATATCTATTTCTTGATAAATAATTTGTTAGCAAATAGTTTGAAAAAGTGTCTGTATCTGTCGGAAAAAAGCCAATCCAAACAGACCCATAATTTGCGACTTTATTAATGTATTAATGAATTAAGTTACTTGTTAAAGGAGGATTCACTTTATCTTGTCCAGTGAAAAGACAACTTTTGTGTAGTAGTGTTTTACCAATTTTTGAGCTGTCCTAAATTATAATATGAGCTGTCAATGAAGAGACAATTTCCACCACTGGAGCATTTTTTTTCCCCTACTTTTAGTCCTATAAAAGGACATCATGCACCATTTGCAATTCAATTTTTAGAGATATGAAAATAGTTTATTAACAGGTTAATAACCATCAAAAATCCTTATTATTCATATTGTTTTGATAGTATTTTATATAGATTTTATATGAATTATTAAGAAAAATGATACTTATGTGGTTAAAATGTTAATTACAGAGTTAAAGGAAGAATTTGAGTTTAACGAAGAAAATTGGATGAGTTAAGCAAGACTTTGATGAAGAAATAGGAGTTTGGAAGATTTACAACATACACAAACAAGTAACACAAGCTTGTGTAGGATCCTGGTATTGGAGATAAAAAAACGTCCAGCAAGCAATTTTAAAGTACACAAGCTATGTAGAATGCCCACGTAGGAGTCAAAAAGTGACCAAAATCGTTTTGAAAGTACATGACCAGAGTATACAAGCTGTGTTCGTGGTCGTGTAGCCTCAGATTTTGATGTTTTTCACCATTTTTAATTGTACACGAGCTCGAACACGGCCTTGTGGAATGCCTTATAGGACTAATTTTCCCTTTTTCTATAAATAGCGGGGTTAACTCGTCTTTTAGAGAATATATCCTAATATATCTTTATTCCTATAAACCTTAGAGAGAAACTTGAGAGCTTCAAGAGGAGAAGTGCCAGGGATTCATTGGAAATCACAAAACAACAACGAGTTTTATTGTTTATAACATTTTTACATTCTATTCTTCTAGAATTCATGTTTTGATTGTAAAATCCATGAAGGAGTAGATTTCTTTACCCTAGGTCTTATGAAACCCTAAATCTATGTGTTGAACTCTGTGTGGTTAATGAAAGTTTACACCTTTAAATCTATTCACGCATTTTAATTGTCTTGTGATTGATTTGTGGCCATAATTAATTACATATCTGATTTCTTTTAGATAGAAAGAGATTTCACATAATAGAATAGATTTACATGAATAGAGAGATGTGAATGTGGTTATAGACATAGACTGCATGAACCTTTTGCATAAAGATTGAATCTTTCTACATAAAGATCGAATCTTTCTAAGGAATCTTGAACAATAATGCAATTTTATATGTAATTAATGATGAAAAACATTTCCATTGATTATGTAGGATAAAGTTTCAATTATCTTGAAAGAAAAGTTGATGAATTCAGAAATTCCTTCAGTTCAAGATATAGATGATTCATTAATCAATCCTTTTTTATAAGAAATTAGGGTTTATGGTGGATCAAGATAAGGGCTACTGTTTTGTGATTGTATTATATTAAGAAGGCACATAATTAACTATTAGGGTTATTAGGTAGATAAATAATAGTCATAATATCATCTCAATTATTAGGTTAAATAGCAGAGAAACGGTAATACTAGTACTTGATATCCAAATCCTAGAGGACGACATCTATAGTAATTCTATTCTACAATCGATAGGTGCGCTGCCTTAGAGCTTATCGTAGGATTTCTATTGGATTTATAAATTTTATAATTTGATACAACTGATAAGCTCTTATCAGAGGTTGTGCTCCATATTCATTTCATAATACTAGTTTATATTTTTTACCTTCATAAATTGATTTTACAATTGTGGATCTAACATATTATTGGTAGAAGAGCCAAACTCCTTTCACTATACATATACCCAAATGTATATACACAAACCTTAGCAATGGTATTGACAAGTAATAGTGCCGCATTTATTTTTTGACAACAATGTATTCCTTTATTTATTGGTGAAAAACATGATATATAGAGTACTATGATGAAAACATAATTTATCTCATAAGATTTGTGGGATATCATTAAAGAAGGTTATGAAACAACTATTACCAATCCAACGGTAAAAGTAACCTGGACGGTAACTCAACGAAGAGAGCATAAAGAAAATATCATAAAAGATGCTAAAGCATTGTCTTTCATACAATAAGGGACTAAGCAATCCATCTTTCCACAAATCATGGATGCAACCACGTCACATGACAATTGAGAAATATTAAGGAAGCAATATGGATGACATGATAAAGTTATATCAATAAAACTCCAAAATCTACAGAAAGAGTTTGATAATTTATTCATGAAAAATAATGAGGAAGTGTAAGAGTTCTTCTCAAGAGTTACTATTATTATTAGAGGTGGGAAAACGGGGCTGGCGAGCCGGGTCGGGCCGGCCCATGGGTTAAACGGGTCTGATTATTTTGGCCTGCTTTTAAACGGGGCAAAATTTCTCGGTCTGGGCCCGGCCCTCGGGCCAAATGAATTTTTTTTATTTTTTATTTTTGTTATTTTTTTATGTTAGTTTATGTAAAAAATTATAGTATTTAAATATTTTAAGGTTTTATATATATTAAAAAATAATTTTGTTACCATTTTGATTACTTATAAATGAAAACAAGTTTTTTAAATAATTTATTAGATATCATATTATGTTAAATCAATAAATATATACTTAAAAAAAATGTTATAATGCTTATGATTCATGTATTAATCTATTTTCTTCTATAACATATCCTAAATAATCACAAATATATTATTGTATTATTCTTTTTCTTACATTTTTCCTCTCTTTTTTTTGGGTTTTTTGTACTCCTGGCCTGCGGGCTGGCCCGCTTTAGTTCGTGGGCTAAACGGGTTGAGCCAATTTGGCTCGCATTTAAACAGGCCAAAAAAAAATTGGCCGCAATCTGCTTTTTTAAGCTGGTAAATGGGCCGGCCCACGGGCTACGGCCTTTATGCCCAGCTCCAATTATTATCAATCAAATAAGAGGTCATTGAGATACAATTCTAAATAACATTATTCTAAAGAAATTCTTAAAAAGCTTGCCAATCAAATTTGAGCGTATAGTTGCCATCACTAAAGAATTCTAAAGAAACCCTTATAATTTATCACAGTTGTCTTTGGAAGAGCTTATGGGATCATTAAAAGCCCATGAGAAGCATATGAGTAGATTTTCAACTCAAATTCTAGAGTAAGTCTTCCATTTAAAGATTAACATTAGTACGTAATAAGTAGTTCGCAAATATAAATATGAAAATAGTCTTGGAGATTCCTCTTATTCTAGTTATGGATAGGGTTAGATATCAATCCCAAGGTCATGGTAGAAGAAGATAATCCAATTTTAGAAATAATCTACCTTGACGCAGATAATGCAAGAATATGGGCATGAGTCCAAGGATTGTCGTTTTTGATGCAAGAGATGTAGAAATCCTAATCATTATGAAAGCGATTGTTATTATAAAGATAGAGAGGGGATATAAATGCAAATTCTTCTAAAGAAAATCAAGACATGCAAGTTTTTATTCTTATATGAATCTTGAGTAATCATTTAAAAATATTTGGTATGTTGATAGTGGATGCAGTAATTACAAGACCGGGAATAAGGAGCTGTTTGTTGAGTTTGATGATAAGCTCAAATCTGAAGTAAAGCTTGAAGATGGTTTAAAACACATGAAATTCTTGGAAAATGAGCTATTACAGTCAATCAAAAGCAAGATAACTCCAAATGATTTATGATGCCCATTATGTCCTTGTATTTAACTCAAAATTTATTGATTGTTAATTAATTATTGCAAAGAGGTTATAAGGTTTGATTTTGATATTGCGAGTCCATTATTACTGATAGAGAGAAAACTACATTGATGCAGAAGTAAGGATGGGTATGAATAAAGTTTTTCCTTTATCCATACCTCTTAATGATGAATTTGAGTTGCAAAGTGTGAAAAATGATGAATCACATTTATCCATTTGAGATATGGTCATCTAAATTTTAAGGGACTTCATTTGTTTAAGAGGAAAAATATAGTGATTGGATAATCAAATATTTCATCTCTTAAGAAAGTATGTGGAGAATGTATCAATGGCAAAATGCATTGTTTGTCATTCCTAAAGACATCATATAGAGCTAAAGCTCCATTAGAGTTGGTTCATTCTAATATATTTGGACCAACAAGAACATCATCCTTAGATGGGAATGGTACTTTATCTTATTTTTTGATGATTATACTTGGATGATGAGGATATATTTCTTGAAGCTAAAAAGCAAAGTGGACACAAGTTAAAAATTTTGAGAATTGATCATGAAGGTGAATATACATCTAATGAATTACAAAACTATTGTAAAGATGTTGGAATCAAAAGCAAACTAACTGTGCGACATACTCCATAGCAAAATGATGTTGTTGAACAAAAGAATCATACTATAGTGGAAATGGCTAGAAGCATGTTGACACAAACGGGTCTTCTAAATAGCTACTAAGCTGAAGTAGTCAATATGACGGTATGTATATTAAACAAATCGGCTACAAAAGAGGTTCTCAATAAAACTTCTTATTTGGCTTGGCATAAGAGGAAACCTTAAGTTAATCATTTGAAAATTTTTAGATGTCTAGCATATTCTCTCATTCCATCACAAATGAGACAAAAATTTGATGAAAAAGGAGAAAAGCATGCTTTCACTAGTTACAATGATGAATCTAAAGATATTGTCTTCTTAATTCAAAGAAAAATGAGTTGATTATTTCAAGAGATATTATATTTGATGAATATGGTATATCAGATTCAAAAGAAAAATCTCTTATTATTGAAAGAATTTTACCTCCATGATTTAATGTTATGTAGTTAGATCCTCAATCAAGTCCAAGATTAGGTTCTCTTGACACTTCCAATACATCAGTTGGTCCTAGTACATCAACACCAGTAGACACACAAGAATTTTATCCAAAATTAGAAAGTCTAGTCATAAAGGTATAGAAACCTACTAACAACTAAAGAATGCGAATAATGCATTAATTTAATCTTTTCAAGAACTTAATGCCTAATTCATACAATTTAACAAATAAACTGCAATAATATAAAGTAAAATAATAAAAGAGTAAGTGATCGAAGAGAGAACATCGGGTTTAAGGAGGAGTTTAGTCTGTCTCCTAGTCTCCACTATGCACAACAATGCTTCACTGAATGATGACTTCACATTTTATTCAACACAACAATCACAAAGTGCTCCTCAAGGAGTTACAACAACACAAACACTTCAGTTAACCCTTTGCAAGAAGCTCTCAAGCACACAAGGCTCAACTCAAGATTCCACTAAATCACTCATAGCAAACTATAATGGCCTTAACCTAGCATCCAATCACCTTTTGAAACTACACACTTTTCATCTAGCGTCGATGTCTCCCATCCTAACATTCGAACCCTTGTCTTATGATAACTCGATATTGTTTCGTATTTTGATTATATCTCTCTCATCCGGACTCCAATTGAGGTAAATCAAGATGCTATAGAAAGATTAGAGAGAGCTCTATGAATTTTATGTTTTGAGCTTTAAGAAGTTCTAAATTGAATAGGGCTTAAAGTATGTTTGAATCAAACTATAACAACAAGCACAAATAAAATCAAAGCAAAATAAGTTCAAACATATCCAAATCAAATTGAGTATTTGGTTTATTAATTAAGTGTAACTTAAATATGATTCAGTGGTTAATTATGAATTCCATTTCCTTATCACAACCTTTTGAGAACATAAGTTCAATAATCTCCCTTTTTTTTCATGAAAACAATCTTTGCACAATTAACTCCCCCTCAATTAAGTCCTCTTGGGTTAGGTAAAGTAAGTATTTCTCTTCTAGGCACTAAAATAAACTTGCATTTGTGACCCAAATATATTGCTTTCCTCATTGCACAATTGTATGCAGTATGACCAAATTTTCTACAATAGTTGCAAATTCCATAATTTGCTCTTACAAATCGAGTTTTTTAAGGCTTGTAATTATTGTTTTTATCATAGCCAATTCCATATTTGTTAAAATCATGTGTTTGCTTTCCGAGGAAAGAGTTCAAATTCTTCTCTCCCTTAGTGAATTTAGCTATGGTTGTGTTTTGATAAAGTCATATTTTATACAATTTTCAATGAGTAATTGGTGCATATTCATTCTTAATTTTTATTGAAATTGACAGAAATGGTACTTAAGTGTGTTGAATGTAATATTTCAAGTCATGGGGACTTAGAAAGATGAAATACAAAAATTTAAGGAGTTTTTAGCAAGATTTAGAAGAGAAAAGAACGAACACTGACATTCGAATATTCAACACCGCCAGCCCACTTGAAGAATCCAACGAGTCTTCGAATTCTCAACGTACGTCGATCACTTAAAGATCAATGTCGTCGGGGTTGAGGTGGCTTTGCAAGTTCACAGAACCAAAATTCTTAACATTGGCTCCGACATTACCAATGTAGAAGATAGAAATTGGATGGTTTCTATAATTTCAATTTACGCCAACAAATTGGGAAGTAACACCACTGACATTGGACTAGTGTGGGCTAATCATAGAATGCAAATTCTTAATGCTGTCTTCAATGTTGTCAGTGCACTATTGACGAATTCCCTACACCGCTTTGTACGCCACAGGCGTACGCTATGTAACTACGGGTACCCTACAGCAGTTGGAAATTTTGTGTGTCTTCTTTATATATATGAAGGCTTTGTTTTTAAAGAAAAACAGAGACGCTTGAGAACGAAAAAATAGACAAGTTTACATAAGTTTTTTAGAATAGTAGGATCTTCATAGCGAATTGTTAGAGAATTGTTCGGGATTTAAAGTATAGTGATTTTGATGCCTTGTACTTGCTTTATACGGATTGTTTTTATAATTGATGGTTTTCGCAATTGAATTGGTGATATCTGATCTTTACTTTTTTATATGCAATTCAATTTACTGACATCATTGTTTATGATGAGTTCATTTGCAAAATTTTATCTGTCATGTGAATTTATATATATGATGAGTTAAGTTGTCTTGGTGGGAATTGGATGAAACCCTAAGAATGCCAATAGGATAGTTGGGTGGTTGTGTTATCTGACTATTAAAATTGTGGAATATTTACATTGAATTCCTATTTTAAATCGAATTTTTGGAAGGAATTAGGTTTATAAGACTCTTGACAACTCAGAAGGGAAATTGGGATTCAAAGGAATTTATAAGTTAAGATTAAAGAACAATTGAGGAAGTGGCGTGATTTAATCTAATTTAAGAACTATCATAGTGATTAAAGCAATGTTTTAAGTTAATTTCCCACTAAGGGATTAGGGGAAATTGCTTTAGGGAATTACATAATTATAGAATTGGAAGATTCATGATTGTATATTCGATTCCACTGATAATTTAGTTAGCAGAAGTTAATGGATTGTTTTGTGGTTGAAAAGATTTAAAACTTCAATATAGCTTTTAGGTGTTTGATAGTTTCATGTAAATGTCCACAAGTCTAATAGTTAATGTAGCATGATTGTAGTTTGATTAGCAAGATTAAGGTTTATTTTGTTTTCCCACTCTCAATCATTACATATCTTTTAAAAGCAATCTCTCTTTGAAATCGACTGCCTGAATATTAGTTGGAGCTAATACAAGTTTAGTAATTAATTCGTCTTCGTGGGAATGATACTCGACTTATCACTGTATTCCTTGATTCGACCTAGTGCACTTGCTGGTAGTATTCGCACTTACTTTTATCTATACCTTTTGAGCGGATCATGTTTGCTTCGCATAAGCTAGCTCACACCTTGTCATTTTTTTATTCAAAGTCCATCTAACTTTTTTAAAAACTCTTCATTACAACTATTGGCATAAACATCAACCTTATCATCACATTTTAAATTTTTGTTTTCTATGTCAAGCAAATAATTTTTTTCAATTTTCAATTTCTCATTCATTCTACTTAACTCGCCAAGTCTATCTTTAACTTACTATTTTCCAATTTCAAATATTCAATTTCTTCATATAACTTATGATTTTCAACTTTAATTGCTTCAT
This sequence comes from Combretum micranthum, assembly GCA_024138025.1. Lineage (NCBI taxonomy): Eukaryota > Viridiplantae > Streptophyta > Magnoliopsida > Myrtales > Combretaceae > Combretum > Combretum micranthum. The sequence goes on along the minus strand of JAMXBD010001802.1, from coordinate 49,307 downwards.
GCTCATTTCCAAAAACATCCAACTTATCTCATACTTTCCTCATTAATGTTTAAGCATGCTATTCTTTTTTTTTTTTTAATTTTCACCAATTCAGTACGTGCTTTATCATATACATTTCACATATTTCATCATAAGAACTTTGAGAGAAAGTGGACCATTCCTCATCATTAAGGGCCATCAAGCATAAGTTTTCATCTAAGTTAGATTAGTCTTCATCACTCCAAGTAGACATAAGTGCCTTGCTCGTTTCTCCTTTGCTTCGATTCTTGGTATTTGGGCAATATTGTTGAACATGTCCCGGCTTATTACACTTAAAGCAAGTGATGGTCTTCTTCTTTTTACTCTCCTTAAAAAATTTTGTGAATTTCCTTGTAAGGTTCCCTAACCCTTCATTATCATCTTCACTCTCATCACTTTCACTTGAACTTGAGTTAGAGTAAGAGGTTTTAAGAGTTATTTTTCCTTCTTAGTTGACTTTTCCCTTTGCTCTTGATCATTTCATGGGTTTTGAAGGTGCCAAGGAGCCCCTTTGCTTACTTGGCTCAAATCATGCATGTCTTCTATGGCAGTTCTCTTAGCTTCCCAATCCTTTGGTAATTACCTAAGAAGTTTGGAATTATTTTCCATATTAGTGAGATTCTTACCAAGGATACTAAAGGAATTATAATATTCATGAACCTATTATGCATGTCATCTATAGATTCATTAGGTTCCATCTAAAATTTTTCAAATTGTTTACAAAGCATTTTTTTTATGTGTCTTTAATTAGATCTTCATATGTGTTTTCCAAATTATCCCCTAATTTCTTTAGCCGATTTATATGTGCAATTCCTACTAAAGCCATTTTCATTTAAGCCGCAATATAGCATATTCATAGCAACTTCATTTAATTGCATTTTCTCTTTTTCCATCTTAGTGTAATTACTTTCATTTTTGCTTCCTATTACTATAGGACCATTTTAATAATACTCCATAAGGACAAATATTATGCTTTTAGAAAGATTTTTATTCTATATTTCCAATAGGCATAGTTACTACCAGTCAATATTGGTGGCCTATTTACTAATTGATCCTCTAAAAATCTTAAAGTGTTACTAGAAATAATCTTTAAATCTATATGCAAAAAAACACTTTTCCTAGATTTCTAGCTCTGATGCCAAACGTAGAAACTTAGTAACAAATAAGGAATGGGGACAATGCACTAATTTTGATCTTTTCAAGAACTTAATGTCTAATTGATACAATTTAACAAATAAAAAACAATAATATAAAGTGCAATAATAAAAGAGTGAGTGATAGAAGAGATAACACCAAGTTTAATGTGGAGTTCAGTCTGCCCCCGATCTCTACGATCTACAATAATGCCCCACTCAAGGAGGACTTCACAATTCATTCAACAAAAATAATCAAAAAGTGCTCCTCAAGGAGCAAGGAGCAAGGAGCTACAACAAACACTTGAGTTGAACCTTTATTAGAAGCTCTCAAGCACAAAGGCTCAACTTAAGATTTCACTAAATCACTCACAACAAACTATAGTATAATGCTTCATAAGAGATAGCAAATACAAAGCTAATAGCACTATACTGTGTCTCTTACTCACAAAATAACATTAATTACAATATAAGTTTTAAAAGAGTGTTTATAAGGATTTAATAGCAATTAATAAGCTCAACTAACTATCTTCAAGTCCACAAACACTTGTATTTAAAGACTTTTCAAGTTTTGTAGCAGCGACCTGCATTTGCACCAATTTTAGTCAAGTATTTAGTTCTCCAACAACTAGTTTTCTAATGCTAGCATCCAAACATCTCCTAACCTAGCATCCAAACACCTCTAGAAACTACATGCTTTTCATCTAGCATCCGAGTATCTCCCAACCTAGCATCTAGATGCTAGTTTTCGAATAACTCGACATTGTTTTGTATTTTCATCATATGTCTCTCATCTGGACTTTGATTGAAATGATTCGAGATGCTATAGATAGATTAGAGAGAGCTCTACAACTTCTATGTTTTGAACTTTAAAAAATTCTAAATATAACAGGGCCTAAAATATGTTTGAATCAAATTGTAACAACAAGCAAGTACAAAATCACCGTAAATTAAATTCAATCATGTCTAAATCAAATTAAGCACTTATGTTTACTAACTAAGTGTAACTTAAATATGATTAAGTGATTACTTATGCATTCCATTTTCTCATCAAAATATACATTGAACACATAAATGCAATAAAAGGTATACGCTTTGCGTGATATTTATGAATCTTCTGAGTTCATATTTTTCACTTGCAAACTACGAAAGTCTGAAGAAGCCATAAAAGAAGATATATGGATCAAGGCCATACATGAAGAAATGATAACCATTGAGAAGAATTATACTAAGGAGCTTATCGATCTTCCAAAAGATCAATAATTTATTGGGTTAAAATGGATCTACAAGACCAAATATGGAGAAGATGTTCAATCCAAACGCACAAAGCTCAACGTGTTATCAAGGGATATTCTCAACGACTAGGCATTAATTTCAATGAAACATTTGCTCCAGTTGTATGTATGGAGACTGAAAATTGTCTTTCCATTGGCAGCTCAATTAGAATTAGCAATATATCAACTGGATGTTTGATATGGATTAGAGAATCTACGTATTTTATGGATTTAGCATTATATTGCAATTTAGGAATTCATAATATGTTTTTGGGTTTTTGGGTTATATAAAACTAAAATTAAAAGATATGAATTATCTATCCTTGGATATTATGAATCAAAGAAAGAATCAAACTAATTATTCTAATCAATCAATATGACGAATGATTGAAGAAAACAATAAAGAACAATCTTGAAAAATAAAACCAATATTATTCAAAAGAGCAATTTGATCACATAGGATTCAAAGTGTTCAAAGTTGGCTAAAGCTAATGTTAACATGACCTAAGATCCTTATATACTCCTACAAGTTGGGTAAGGGCAATATGTAACATAAAAGTAAAAAACTAAAAAAATAGGAAACCAAAAATAGAATTGGAAATAAGTTACAAAGGCACTCTAACCCCCACATGCATCAAGGCATGCCTTCAACAACAAAAAAATCCCACATTTAAACCTTCAACAACTCGAAATGCGACCATGCAACATAGCACTATCTAAGACATGGGAGTTGTTATGGCAGTATTCTTACTTGTGACTTTGTTTGCATTGGCACCACCTAGACACTAAAGTAGTTATGGCAATGTTCTTGTTTGTGACTTTGTTTGCTTGCTTATTTTAAACCACTATCTTTACCATGACCATGTTCATCAATTCTAATGAGTTATCTTCAAATCTTGTTGTTCCATCAAGCTTAAACACACTGGATCATATCCATTAGCAAAGTGTATCCCATAACCATATAATACTCCAATTCTTCTTCATATGACCTATGATTCCTATCAATGTCAAATTAGCATTCTTAAATGGAGAATTGCAAGAGAAGGTATATGTAGAACAACATGAAGGATATATTATATTGTAAAAGGAAAAAAATATAATGTTATTCCCCTACATAAAGCATTATATGGATTGAAGCAGGCACCATGGACATAGAATAGCAAAATTGATAGTTATTTCCAAAAGAATAGATTTGAAAAGAGTCAAAAGTGAACTTTACTTTATAATAAAAGAGAAGGTAATAAAGATTTCCTTATTGGATGTTTATATGTGGATAACTTGACTTAGGTCTTAAGAAATATTTTCTTGGAATTCAAGTTCATCAAACCAAGGTTGAAATATTTATTTCTCAAAGGAAAAATTTCAAGATGATTTGTTGAAAAGACATCAAATGAGCAATTGCGAGCTGATTGCTACTTTGCTCGTAAACGTTGTTGTTAAAATTGGTCTGGACTGGCCTGTTCGACTAGAATCGACACTAATGCCTAATTAGGTCTCGCCTAAGACTTGTTTTTGCATCGAACCGACAAGATCCAAATTGATCCAGTCGACTCAAGCAATCAAACCAAGTTATACCAAAAACCCGAGAGGTTAAACTGGTTGAGCCAAAGCATAAAAAATATAACAAAATAAAAACTAGAAATTTAAATATTTATTCATACCTTATTTCATTCAAAAAATATAATCATTATATCATGCTTATTTAATAATTAATTGTGGATTTGATTCAAATATAGATTTAACTGAGTGATGTTATATATATTGTCTTTCATAATTAAATTATCCCTTATATTTTTACTTTTTTGTGACCTCGGTTCGACCCCTAACCTCTGTCTAATCTTGATCCGGTTTTGACAACATTGCTTGAGACAAATGAGAAACTACAATCAAAAGATGGATCACCAAAAGTTTCTAGAAAGATGTATAGAAGTACGATGGGATTTGTAAACCCTTAGATTTTACAATAGTTTAAAAGTAAGTCTTAGAGCCGAAATCAAAGTTGGAACTCTAAAGGCAAACCGAGTCAAGCCTTGAACTTTAGACTCAATCAAGTAGTTCCTAGGACCCTAAAATATCAAATAAATCAAAAAAATAGGATAAACTCGGATTATAAATTAGATATATGGTATATATCTTAAAACAATCAGAATTGGCAACACTTCGATCGTTTCGAACTATTACGGAATTACCTTCCATATACAAACCCTAACAAGCAAAACAAGGCAAAATATTCCTACAAAAAATTTATACTAGAAATATATTAAGATATTTATAAAATATCATATCAAATTTTATCAAGTCATAAAAACGTTTGATATAGCTTTTATATACGTATCTCTACTGATAATTTATTTATATTGTCTATTATTCATCTCACTCTACTGTTTTTTACAACTACTATTACACCTATCTCTTAAAACTTACACACTTATTCTTAATTTTACTTTACCAATGCAAATTTTTTATCATACTTTACTTACTTTTTACTTTTCTTAATCAAATTTATTAATTTTTTTCTCCCTTCCCCCCTTCCCTAAATGCATGCCCCTCTCCCTTCCTCTATTTTCTTTTTCTTTTTCATTTATATTTCCTTTTTCAATTTCCCTACACTCTTCTCTATAAATATCACCTCTCTCGTTCACTTCTTTCATACTTCTCCTTCACCATAACCAAACTCTGCCAATTTTACCTCTCAAACACTCTCTCTCTCTCTCTCCGATAGCATCTTTGTCCCTCTCTTACCCATACACATTCCATTTTTCTTCTTTAGGTAATTACTCTAAACCACCGTAGATATTATGCATTGATATGTGTATGTGTATGTCATTTAATGTTTTCCATAAACATCCCCATAATGCAAATGTTAGGGAATGGAAATACAAGACAAGACATCAAGTTCATGTCACAATGTTATGCTTAAATTCATGTTTATGCCATATCCATTTTGTTCATGCTCCTAATCTAACTTTTTCTATATGATTAGTTATGTGGGTTGTGTTGTTTATGTTATGTTGTTAATAAAAAGTGATTTGTGAAATTCAAAGCTCAAATTCCACTTATCATTGATTGAGTTTTTTAAATTTATAAATATTTTCTAAATAAATAACTATAGTCTCACAGCACAAGCACACCCATCAATTGTAGCAATAGTAAATGATTTAGGTCAATCCCAAGGGAATGATTGGCATCTAGTATACTCTTAATCCTATTAATTGTCTAGCCGAAAAAAAGATTTAGAAGGTCATAAAGAAAGATAAACTAAACTAGGTTAGAAATATTAACTAGTGTTTAATAGGCAAAATAAGAAATAAGCCTGTAACTTCTATGAAAAATATAGCTCAGGGTTACTTCACCAATTCCTCATCAGACTGATTTCTTAAGGGCAATAACTTCTTAAAAGCTGTTTGAAATGGTGTGTTTATACTATCGGATTCTCTAAATTAAACTAAAGCTTCTCTTGAAGTCAGTAGTTCTAAATCTAAGTAAAACCAATAATCTGAAGTTTTAATTAGATCTGCATAAAGAATAGGAATCTATTGTTTTAAAAACAACTCAATGAAATTTTGAAACAAATGACAGAAAGTCTTCACCCATTCCTCGGCAAGAGGTGGTTAGGCTCGACTCCATTTGTAAACCTTGAAAATTTTCAAATTAGTACACTACACTAAAATAGAAAATATGAACTAGTTAGTAAACCTAGAACTCAACAAAAACCCAAGAATAGATCAATGAGCTGAATTTAGTTTGTTTAAGATATAAACCTGAGTAAAACTTCTTTAACCTTAATTGATACCAAAAACGAGATTTCATATCTTGAGCTGATAACTCAAGATATAATTAAAAGTGACCCAAATTTTCAAACCCTAAAACTTGTCATAAAATAGAAATAGATAGAAATATATAAATATGAAACATAAATGGCTACTATTGAACCCAACAAAGACTTGAAACTAGAACTGTGAGTTGTAATGAGCCTATATATAATTTTAAACTCTAAAACAAAGATTCTTAGATAGTATTAAACGCTACTAATAAGATTTTATAGGTATCGAAAACCAATATATAAAGATAACTTGGTTAAAGATATTAAGAGAGACAATGAGTAAGTAACAAATTACGCTTATAGTTAGGAAACGATAACCTAAAGATAAACCTAGCGTTATAAATACATAATAAAAACATAAACAAATGTATAACTAATCATCTAGACTCCAAATAAATATTTGGATCACACTATTGTTTTAGTTAGGATATTCTTAAGCTATTGGAGCCTAAAACAAAAATTGACCTAATATGCTTAGAAAACCTTAATCGTGAGAGATAAAATCTTATAAATAATTAATCGCGTAAACTGTAAACCTATATATGAACTCAATGACAATCTAGAAAATTTGTAAAACTCTAAATAAATTTTTGAAAATTAAAACTCTTGAATAATTGTCATAATTATACCCGATAACTTAATAAACTACCCCAAAATTTAGATAATTATTAATTAATAATATATTATATGTATGCATGCATGATCAGTGCCAAATTACACAAATACAAGGCTTATGTTGTCTTGAAAAATACATAGCCGAAATGCACCTAAGTTGATTCTAATAATGCACAATTTAGTCAACAAAACACACACATACACACCAATCAAATGAAGACAACACATCAAGCTTAATAAATGTTGTAAGATACACTCATAAACACACAAAATTGGAAGAGAAATCTGGAAAATTTCCTCACGCATGGAAGCCAACCTTTGCATTATCTCTACCTTCTATATATACAACATAATGAACAAACAAACAAAGAAGTTATTACACAGCTAAACCCACTCCTAAAAAACCCAAAATCACTCTCAAACACAACAAATACTAATTCAAACTCTACTTCCATTAAAGTACAACTCAAGTTTGGACTTAAGCAAACCAAGGTAAGTTTGATTCATTTTTTAGTTAACTTTGCTAAAAAAAATGTTTTAAACTAACTCCCGATGATCATAGGATCAATACCAACCAAAAACAAGCTTCGAATTACACCAAACAAGCTCAACAAAGTAAAATTCGAAAACCCTAGGTTACACTTGTTGATTTCGAAAATCATGGATTAAGGACGAGATTTGATGTTTTGAGTTGATATATGTGTAAAAAAATCATGTATAAGCATATAGGAATGATTAGGAGGCTTTATACACGTGAAAAGTAAGAGAAAATGGCTTGATCTCATCAGGGAAGACGATGAACAGTGTCTTCCCGAGATAAGCATGGGAGGAACACGGGCGTGTTTCAACCCGTTACCTCTCGATAGCAATATATATAAAAAAAAATTTTAAACTGATTTATTTAGACGAAATAATATAATAATTATTATTACAATTAATATTATTAATGTCATTATTATTATTTTTATTTATTTATTATATGTATTATTAGGAATGTTATTATTGTTAGTATTCTAGTAATTATAATTGTTAAATATTGAGTTTAAAACTAAAATTTGCAATATTATCAAATATATGGTATTTAAGTAATATTAATATTATGACATTATTTGTGAATATTGATATAGTCATTATGTATTATTGATATTATTAATATCATGAAAAGTTTACTACTAATATACAACTATTATCACTAATTTAATTAAAGTCCATGATATTTTACAATTATAGTTATTAATATTATTATTGCCATTACCATTAATATTAAAAGTATTTAGATTAATAATATTACTAGAATTATTGTTTTAAAATAATACTATATTTAATATTAATATTAAAAACCAAAAGTTAAGCTTAAGATTATTTTGAGATCATTAAAAAGTATTAATATTACTACTAGTATTAACTTTAATATGTATGATTTTTGAAGTACCATTAATAGTATTTATATTATGAGTATTACGAGTATTACCAATATCATAATAATTATTGTTATTAAATTATTTGTTGTTATTATTATTATTATTATTATTATTATTATTATTATTATTATTATTATCAGTAGTAGTAGTAGTAGTAGTATAATGACACAAAGATAATATTATTAATATCTCTGAAATTAATTTTAAAATTTTCAAATCTTAATATTACTAATTCTATTATCATTATAGATGAACTTATTATATTTTACAAGGAAAAAATTTAAATTATGGTAATTATCAAGTATTTATTTATTTACATACATATAGACATACATATAACAATGGAAATTTAAATAAGCTAAAATTTTGAATAAAGTGATATCTTTACATTACAAGAAAATTATATCCAGTAAATCAAGAGAAAACTGATAACTCTAAACAATAATGAATAAATACGAGTTGTTATAATGAGTCAGATAGGGAACAATACAAAAATTACAATAATAATAACTATAAAATAAGCTAACTAAATATCAACTTTTCGAATACCCGATGAATACATATAAGTATCAAACAAGATCAAGACAGGCAAAATGAAAATAAATATTAAATAACACTTGATTATCATAGAACCATTAAAGGACCAATATAGCAATAGAACAAAGACCCGACATCAATATATGACACTTAGACACTCATAGGAGTTTAATCATATAGTTTAAGTGATATTGATGAATATATTAATCATCTCAATAGGTAACTTTGGTACTTATGAGGATTTTCCTGACGATTATTACGACTGGTCAACATGAGCAGGTGAGTAACTCAGTCTTACTACATTGTATGTACTTGTAGCTTAGTGAACCTTTAATGAAAGATAATAACCTGAATGTTCTTATGGGTGTATGGGAATTGGTTACCAAGTCACTATAATAATAGTGATAACAGAATTCTGTATGATTATATTGCTTCTATAACATGTTAACTGTCTGACTAACTATTAAATGCCTTAAACTTGATTAAAACTACTGGTATCATAAAGGAAATTGAGCATGCATTGCATGATTTGCATATAGTAGCATTTGAGTAAGTGGTAGCCTACTGCGTATTAGTATTTCGAATCTCTGGTAATACTTGGTTTATCTAGGCAAAGAAGCTATTAGTTAATCGCATGATTACCTTTGTTCTGTTGATACCATAGGAACTAAATGGTAAATGAAGGACGCTGCTTATGGTATTGGTTGGAATGACTAACACTTTGTGGAGCATTATAAGACGGTAAATAGGAAGTGAACAGTGAAAACACGATAAACTAAAAGAGAAAACTAAAGTAAGTATTGTCGTTTCTTCTGTTTACTTAGCATCCCCTCGGTAGATGGGCCATAGATTGTGATTCTTCAACCCGGATGAGAGGGTGTAAATCTTCATCCTGTTTAGGTTCCGGGTTATCCAGGCTTGTATTTGTACATATGCTTGATTAATGCATTACATATAATTGTTAACAAACTTGATTGTTATGTGGTAGGTTCTGATTATTCACTGAATTCGTGGTTTCGCTCACACTCCAATAATCTTTTCAGGTTTACATTGCAAACTTGGCTCATTACTTCCAGGAGCATGGTCTCGGTAAGAATTTAGAAGCTGGAAGCTTAAGGAGTAAATCGAGTTAAGACTTATATTTCTATTTCTAGTTACAAGTATTTAGCATTAGAAACTTCAGTTATGTATTTGGAATTTTTCTAGAAAAGTTATGGTTTGTAATATTGTTATTATGATATTCACTACTTTGAATGACAGTTATTTACTAATTTATGCCTTATATATATTTGTTCTTCTTATCAAAGCAACTAAAAGATCCTATTTATTGAAAATATGTCATTCTCAGAAGATAAACTAGTAATAGTATTCAAGTGTGTCTTGTTTACTACTACTAGGGTACCCTCAGGACATGACACAATTAGCAACCACAAATCTATTCAATTGAAATCAATCGTAGATCTAAAAGAATGCACCATTCCCTTAAAAACCAAAAATTAATTTCAAGTTACTAATTACAAATATCCAATCAAATTTATTTGAAAGCGCATTTGAAATCAGACTGAATCAGGAATTGGATTCGTAATCCCTAAGCTGTAGGAGTTTATTTCTCCATGGATTTGTCAAAATAAGCACAATTAAGAAAAAATAAAACAAGTTCAAAAAATGAATTAATTAATTGCTCAAAAATTCATAGAAAATTACAAACAATAGGTTAAATTGATTTAACCCAGAAAACAAAGGAAATTTTCAAGTAAAAAGAAATAGAAATTCTTTTACCTAAAAATCCTTCAGAAATCTATTCTATGTTAATATTGATTTATATTGTTGGTACATACTTTACAATGCACGCTTGCATGCTTACTTATAGACTACTAGGTACAAAAAGCATGGCCATCTTTATTTGACACGTGATAGATTCGGTAGATCCTCTCTAACAGAATTTGTAACTTTTCACACGTGTATGTGATCTGTGAAAATACTCGTCGAGGATCGCGTACTTTATTGGTCGAGGCTTGTATTTAGCAAGATCAGGCTCGACTCAGGGAATTCTTAAGTAAACTATGCGTTTTTGTCCATTGCTTTATCGAGGGTTAAATTGAGAGAGTCGAGGGTCAAATTGTTGAAGCTCGAGGAAATCTTGTTGAAGAATTGGTCTTGCAACACAATTGTCGAGGGTTGAGTTTTGAGGCGACTTTAAGGCTCGACAATGTATTTTCTTCAAGATGATGCTCAATCGCTTCGATTGAAGTCAAGTGCTCACATTTGAGGCTCAATAGACCAATTTATGCTTTCTTCTTTCTCTGTTTTAGCCTTGGCTATATCTTTTCAGGGCTCAACTTCTGTATTTTTTTAATTTAATTGTTATTTTTGATCCAAATCTGCATAAAAACACTTTTTTACTCCTTAATTGGTTTTAAAACAACATTATTGATCAAAAGCATGACTTTTTACTGGATTTTATAAAAAAATTCTTAGCAAATTAAACTCAAAATCTTATGAAAAATATAGAGTAAAAATGACTTATCATATGTATATTATTATGTATATTCTTTAAAGCCTAATATTCACTAACCTAACTTTACTTATCTCATGCACTTATTTGTTTCAAGCAATTTATTTATTTCATGTTTTTATAAAACTAGTCAATTTCTAATCTTAGACTTGTCTATATTCAAGATCGAAGGAGATTAGATAATTTCAAGTCTTAGGGAGTTTTCTTTAAAGTCTAAGACTCCCACTTTATTTAATTTCATTATGCTTGTTTTCATTTATTTTCATATGGTGACTCGATTATTTCAAGTCTTGAGGAGTCTGGATAACAGCCAAGACTCCCATATTTTTTGTTTACTAACTTTATGAATTTGTTACTTTATTTTATATTCTTATATTCTCTTGAATATTACCATAATCATAATTTTAATTATGTGTTCATATTATAAATTTATAAGCTCAGGCACATATATGATCATCAGTGAAGTTGTCACTAAGCCAAAATGAATTTTTCCAAAAACACAAGTATTGATAATTATTTGTTATGCAAAATATTTTTCTAAAACCTTATTTCCAATACATGAGAAATATTTTCATCAAGAATAAATATTTAGAGTAATAGATTCACCTAAATTTTTCAAAATGCGAAGACTTAAAGGAATTTCTAAAAATTAGCACTTAGAGCATTTTCTTCCCAAACAAATAAAATCCATGCTTTGTAAAATAAATTGTTAGATGAATTTTGAAACAAGTATGAGAAATTCAAAGTTTCAAAATAAATATTAAACCATGATTTTCTTTAAGTTTCATGTTTATAAAATTTTCAGAAAAGAGATTTTGTTACAAGTCCAAAAATTATTTTCCATAAAGTTCTACTTTTTCCCTTTCCATAGGAGATTGTTTTAAAAAAAATTATATTTTAAGCAACATCACTAAGATCATGTATGTATTATGAACTATTATTATTTCTATATGAATTCTAAAAGTGAAAATATTTTATACTTTCTTTAAAGAGTCCAAATGAAGTAAAATTTCAAAAATTGAAAAGGATCAAAGTCTGGAACTTTTGGATGCAATCTATTCCTTGGAATTCTAAGATTTATGTAAACCCCCAAATTTTTGGAATCGGTCTAGCATAAAACCCTAAACTGGAAGTCAAACGGAACCCTAAAGGTCAACAAAACCCTAGTTTACCGTAACCGATTAAGTCCGGCATTGCCGTTTTCTTTGGCCCTAGAAAACGAAGTTGAAATAATTAGCTAAAATAGTTCGAAATAGCTATAGGTTATATAAAAATATCAGTTTTGCGAATTTCGGATGTCCTTTGAAACCGATCAGACACAGTTCTCGAAAAACGTGTTCGGGAGCTCGAAATAGGAAAATTATTCCGAATACACCGTTAGACTCGTAAAAATATAAATTTTCCAAAAATATCAGTTTCGTAATTTTTCGATAAGTAAAAGTAACAGATATCGCATTTATACACGTATTTTCTTACTACCGGTACTTTATTAGTCATATCTATCTTACATTACACTATTCATTACTATTCTACACTATTCTTTTATCTCTACTTTTTTTTACACCTATTCTTACACACTCCATAACCTATAATCCTTACTTTTTACGTTTCCCATAACTTTATTTCATATCTACCTTGCATATTACATCATTTATTTAACAAAAATCAACAAAATAAAATCTCTTCTCCCCCATTATGCACATGGCCGGCACCCCCCCCTCCTCTCTCTCTCAATTTTTTTTATTTTTCTTTTATTTTAATCACACAAAAATCACTCCATATTTTCCTATAAATACCCCTCCTCTTTCACTTCTTTCACACATTCACTACCCACAAATTTCATACCAAAACTCTCTTAATTTCTTCTCTCAAAACTCTCTCAAATACCATCCCAAAACTCTCTCAAAATAATTCCATAACAACTTCTACCTACAACAAAAACCCATAACCACATACTACTACCAAAACTTTCTTTAGGTAACTACCTTCTTTTATTTTCTTCTTCTTCATGTCATGTAACTTTACATGACCATAGTGTGAGTTTCCAGAAACTACAAGTTATGGAAGCTACATTATGTTCATGTATTGTTCTTGTTCATGTTCATGAAAATTTATTTATGTTTATGTCATTATTTTTGTTCATATTATTGTTAATATATCTAAGCATTATTATCTATATATATATGTACATATTCTTTAGAGTATATAAGCTCACTTGCAATTTATTTATTACATGCAAAGCAATTTATTTATTTATTCCTTGTTAAATTAAGATTAGTCTCTAGTCTTAGACTTGTCCTCATCAAGTCAAAACAAGTTTCCTTTCTTTTATTTTATTTTATTTTGGAACTAGTCCACTTCTTAGTCTCGGGAGCCTTGAAAAAGCTAAGACTCCAATAGTTGACTTTATTACTTATTTTGCTTACTATTATTCTCATAATTCATGTTCATTTAAATTGTTGTCCAAAATTTTAAGTTCTAGAAATAATTGACAAAAAGAGGTTTTGATATTTAGGAACAAATATATGGTTTAAAAATAAAAATAAAGTTATCTCTTTTTCAAGTTACAAAAAGAACTCACTATAATTTTAGAAACTACTTTTACTATAAAAAGTTCTTAAGTCACATATTGCTCCACATTGTTTTTATAAAAGAAAACAAATTTTTATGCATGGTTGATTTCTATGAAAAACATAAAAAGATGAGAATTGTTCAATATAAAGATTTTTGCAAATAAATAGACAAAGGAATTTGTACAAGAAAAATGAATAGGGATAATAGTGTATTTTCTAAAAACTCTAAAATAGTATTGGTATAGAAAACTTAGAAAGAAGAAAAATTCATTTTGAAAAAGTTACTTGGATATATATACATAAGCCAACATAAAACTTTAAAGAAACAAAATAGTCATTTCAAGGAGTTTACAAACATGAAATTCTTGTAAACTATATTTTCCTAGAACAACTCCAAAACCGACATGGTTTTACTTAAGTAAAATAAATGGACAACAAAACACTTGAGCATGAATGAATATGAGCTAAGTAGTCATAAAAAGAGAATTTTTCAACTATATAGATAACTAAGTATTTATCAAACATATTTTGATTTCTTGAACCAAAGTTGTTTTTACTTGAAAAATCCGTAGTGAATTTTGTCGCCACTGTTTCGGAGCCTATATGACTTTGTTTGATGAAAATAATTTTGGAAATGGGTAGATCTTTTCGAATAGATAGAAATCGGTATATTATATGCGCGATTCTGAGTTAAAATGACCAAGTTATGACCATTTTAAGTTGGAACATTCATTTATACGAACTTTAACGTTCTTTTGACATTGTTTTGTCAAAATTCAAGAAAATCATCAAGAAATACTCATTGTGGGTATTTTCTTTGGCTAGGTGACCCCGAGGAAGGATTCCTTTACCCCGAAGATTATTACGATTAAGTGGTGTGTGTGAACGACTCATCCGCTTAGAGGAATAGTCGACATGGCATCATGAGTTTATTTCCTTTAAATGCTACACTTGTTGTGCTTGTAAATTAGTTGCACTAGAAGCTAAGAAAAGACAAATGGTTATGTTTGGAAATAATTCTTTGAGAGAATCCTAAGAATATCGAAGCCGGAATTGATTTAAATTTCTTGTTAGTAGTATAATACTTGCTTTGTATGAAATGCCTTGATCACCTTAAACTTGATAATAATAATATTATGGTATTACAAATAAATGGATTCATACATACCACGAAGTGAGTCACAGTGCATTTTTTGTTATTATCCTTGTGTAAGAAGGATAGTAAGCTCATGTCGAAAGCAACACTTGGCGGAAGATTCGAAAGCGATTGCTTGGCGGCTTAAGGAAAATGCTTGGCGGAAGATCCGAAAGTAAGGTCATTTCAAGTAGATTCGGAATGCTTGGTGATGAGTGCTCGCAAGCTTAAAACTTTTTAACTAAAACTACTTGATTTGAGGTTATGTATTATCAAACCCGAATGGAGGGCGCAAATCCATTCAACATATAGTTCCCAGAACACTATATGTCTTGATTGACTACGTGTATGTTGCATCCCATTTGTTTGCTTAATTAACTTGTTTGAAACTTTGATTACAAGAAGTTATTTATGGAAATAATTCTCACTAAGCCTATTAGCTTATATCCCAATAGATATCTTTTGCAGTTTCCTTACTTATGGTTAAGACCACGAGGACCCTTCGAGCAGGTAATTTCTTTTAGATAAAAGAATTCTAAGTTGAAGTTTAATATTAGAGACAAAGTACAAATATTCTTGTAATAGATTAGGAATCACAGGAAATATCCCTAAATTTGTAAGGATCATTGTTATAAGTGAATGATTATTATGAATCCTCTTTTCTTAATGTGTTATTTATATCTTCTTAAGCTTTATAATTCCATATATGGTCCTCTAAAGATATGAAAGTACGCTTTACACTTAACATAAAAGCTTTTGGAATGGCTAAGGTAGTCATACTTAAGCTTTAATATTGAGTGTGGCGGACTGTCATGTTTAGGGTACCCATTGGGGCGTGACAATTTAGATGATTCTAAATGTTAAAAATAAACTTAGAAATAGATAGAGCATTCGAAGTAGGTAGAAAACGACTTCTCATATGTGAAATCCCAAGTTTAAATGAGCAAGTTATGATCGTTTTATGTTGAAACTTCCATAACCGAAAAAAATGACGCAAATACAATAAATAGAGTTAGAAATTTAAGTAGAACCTATATGAAATAATCATTCTAGCTATTTCTTTTGTTTAGGTGACAAAAATTTTGGCGTACCATTCCTCGATGATTATTTCAACTAAAGTTTCAAGAAATGGCTGAGTGAGTTTATCTCCTAATTTTACGTATTCATGCACGTGCTTATAAAATAGAAGCACTAGAAAATAAGACAAGATAAAAATGGAATATGCACGTGGGAAATTTTATGGGATGTGTTTGCATTCTTGATGGCTGTTGAAAGAAATTTAAGTATATAGTGTCAAGCCTGGGTTTTGATTTCCAATTTGATTTCGTTTAATTTGATTCGTACTAAACTCTAACCCATTCAATACGAATCCTCGACTAAGAATTAAAGGAAATTTTAAATTTTGAAAATATTTTGAAGTCGCCACTCTACTAAAGTTGAGAAAAAAGATAAACCAAAACCAATGGGTAGGTTAATTTCGGTTTTGCTACTGATCCGCGAAAAAATCTTTTTGAAAACGAGAACTAGAAATTAACTTAAGTTTGGGGACTAACCTATTAAAACCTAAACAGTTACCACTTTAGCTTTCCAATTTTAAATTGCTTTCCTTTAAACCTTAATTTCAAAATCTAAACTATTTACAAGGCTCTAACTATTTACAAATATGTACAAATTTACTTAAACTAAGAGAAACAAACAAAATCACAAAAATAAATTTTTTACATATTTTAAGTCGCCCATTTAGGTGGGTACGAACCCGCTAATCGGGATCAGACCACACGTAGCTCTTTAAGAAAAATTTAGTTTGTTGGTTAATTTTAGTATTTTGAAATCTTACCACTTTAAGTTCATTAAGTTTTATGATTTAATAAAAATTATATAATTTTATATGATTCTTAAATCTATCAAATTAATTTTGAACAAATTTATAAAAATCAAATTTTTCTTGGTGTCAAAACGAATTTTTTTTTTAAAAAACAAACAAATCATCATAATATCAATCATCACAAAAACTCATGTAAAACTATCACAATTATTTATAAACACAAACTTCACACTATTATCATATGTTAACATCAAACAAATATTACTATGATTAATATTATTAAAACTTCAACAACTTTCAGTTATTAATCTATTTCTGCAAAAACATATATTTATTAATAATTATATATAATCTATTATTATATAATATATACATATACATATATATGATAAGGAAAACTTACCTGGATGAAGAAGGCTCCACGTGTAGGAATTGAAGACGACCAGGGATGAAGACCACGACAACGTGCAGAGGATCGACGAGCGGATGAACGAAGGACGACTCGCCACGACCAAGATCGACGACGATGATGACCAGGAGCAGTCCAGCGATGGCAGCAAAAACGGCGGAAGGTCGACGATGACGTGGCAGTGGACGACCAACGAAGGCAGATTGATAAGGATGGGAGATAATTTATTGAAGGCTTTTGAAGTCCTCACGATGCCGAACAAATCAATGTAAATTAATTGTTCTAATTTTCCCTGCAAGATAAGAAATTTGACGATTAGAATTGAGAACCCTAAATCAAGAACAACTTAAGAACGAAAATTCGAATTAAAATTAAATTGGACAGAGTTTTGAGAAATCAGACCTTCCTTCTTCCAAAACAGAAGATGAGGAGGGTATTTATAAGCTTTAATTCGACCAAAACCTTCCTAATCAATCAATCCCGAACCTAAGGCTTGTAAAACATGTTTTGGGCAAAATTTGAATAATCTGAGTTACAACCGATGTAACTTTCCAATAAATGACGTGTACCTCCCATATTGTAACGTTCCAAATCATTAAATTATCTAAAAAACAACTTTTACACGTTTTTGAATTTTCTAAGAAAGTACCAAAAACGAGTTTCTCCCAAATTTGAAGTCCATATTTGAAAGAGTAATTATTGATGAAAACATGTGATTTTTATACCAAAACAAACTATTCCATGCCTAGTTTCCAAATCTGCCTTCGGTTCGTAGAAAAAAGGTCTGAAAGTAGGCCGAAAACGGGTTCAAAGTGGGTTGGTCGAGCTGCCCGACGAAGAAGAAGATGAACAGTAAAATTTTATTTTTTTTATTTTCTTCAGATTATAAAACTATATTATAAACATGTATATTACATCCATTATATTTATTTCCTTTAATTTGATATATTTTTCCTAATTTTTTTTCTAATCATAATGCTAAAAATGCAAAAAAATCCTTCAATTTTACCACATTTGCACTAATATTAACATTTAATTATTAACAAATTGACAAAAATAACTTTTCAAAATGAGGTGTCTACAGCTGCCCCTCTTTGTGGTGAGGTTTGTCAAAACCTTATCACAAAGATAAAATAAACCTCATTTTGAAATCAACTTATCTGTAACTCCCACTTCTTGAGCGGGGTGAAAGCTTTTCATGTTCTGATATGCTCCTTGAACCAAGTCGCTTCTTGAGCAGAGACGATTCATGTTCTTGAAGAGAAGGATGACGCTCATCTGAGCTAGCAATCCTTAAGCTTGAAAAGAAAGAAAGAGCTCCTCTAAGCTAGCGATCCTTAAGCTTGAAAAGAAGGAAGGTGCTCCTCGGAGCTAGGGATCCTTAAGCTTGAAAAGAAGGAAGGTGCTCCACCGAGCTTGGGATCCTTAAGCTTAAAAAGAAGGAAGACACTCCATCGAGCTAGCGATCCTTAAGCTTAAAAAGAAGGAAGGCACTCTACCAAGCTAGCGATCCTTAAGCTTGAAAAGAAGGAAGACGCTCCACCGAGCTAGCGATCTTTAAGCTTGAAAAGAAGGAAGGCGCTCCACCGAGTTAGCGATCCTTAAGCTTGAAAAGAAGGAAGACGCTCCACCAAGCTAGTGATCCTTAAGCTTGAAAAGAAGGAAGGCACTCCACCGAGCTAGGAATCCTTAAGCTTGAAAAGAAAGAAGACGCTCCACCAAGCTAGCGATCCGTAAGCTTGAAAAGAAGGAAGGCGCTCCACCTGGCTAACGATCCTTAAGCTTGAAAAGAAGGAAAGCACTCCACCAAGCTAGCGATCCTTAAGCTTGAAAGAAAAGAAAGAAAGCGCTCCACCGAGCTAGCGATCCTTAAGCTTGAAAAGACTCTTGAAACGTTTCGCATGTTCTACGGAGATACTTTATGTTCTGAAATTCCTCTTGAACTGGGTCTCATGCTCTAATCCCCAAGTAGCAAATCTCATGTCTTGAGCTCTTGATTTACTTATGCTTTGAGTGGCTTCTAGAACTAATTTCCTGAAAAACTTAATCCTAGCAATATATTTATTCATTATCTTTCTTTTAAAAAAAAACTTACCAGATTCTTATAGAAGCTTTTAAACTAGTGAGAAAGGCCGTTCATTACTCGTGTTTTAAGTGTTTATCATATATAAGGATGAAAGAGAACTTATCAATTAAGGTGAATGGTCAATGACCGATCTGATGATTGGAGACCGCCAGAGATATCTTTTTGTCGATAGATAACAAAAATTAGATCACACATAAACAAAGTAGTCAGCAAATTTTCTGAACTTGATAGAATTCTCATTAATTTCTCAAGAGTAGTAACTTGACCGCATCAGAATTTACAGGTCTTTCAAATCTGGACCATCCATTCTAGTCAAAATTAATGCACACCAGGCAACACTCTCTTCACTACATATGGTCCTTCATAATTAGGAGTAAATTTTCCTCTAGGATCTTGAACATTCGGGAGCACTTTTCTCAAGACTAAGTCTCCTTCTTTGAAATTTCTCGGGCGAACTTTCTTATTAAATGCTCGAGCCATTCTTTGCTGGTAAAGCTGGCCATGATATAAAGCAGTCATCCTCCTTTCATCAATGAGATTCAACTGATCAATTGTTTCTTACCCATTTAGCTTCATCCAATTCGGTTTCTGCCAATATTCTGAGTGATGGAATTTCAACTTCAACTGGCAAAACTGCTTCTGTGCCATAGACTAATGAATAGGGGGTTGCCCTGTTGATACTCTGATGGATGTTCGGTAGGCCATGAGTGCAAAGGGTAGCATCTCATGCCAGTCTTTGTAAGTGATAGCCATTTTCTCTATTATTTTCCTGATGTTCTTGTTGGCCGCTTCAACTGCCCCATTCATCTGAGGTCGATATGGGGTAGAGTTCCGATGTTTGATTCCAAAGTTTTGGCACAATTCAGACATTAATTTGTTGTTCAAATTGGTACCGTTGTCTGTAATGACTGTATCAGGGACTCCATATCTGGCTATGATATCTCTCTTGATGAATTTGACAACTACTCCTTTGGTAACATTAGCGTACGAGAATGCTTCAACCCACTTGGTAAAGTAGTCGATCGCCACTAATATAAATCGGTGACCATTTGAGGCTTTTGGCGAAATTGGCCCTATCATATCCATACCCCACATCGAGAAGGGCCAAGGTGAAGAACAATTGCAATTCTTTGGGAGGAGCATTTATCTTATTGGAATATATCTGGCACAAGTGACAATGTCTCATGTGTTTGATACAATCTGATTCCATAATTATCTAAAAATAACCCATCCTCGTAATCTTTTTAGCTAGCATATATCCATTCATATGAGGTCCACATATCCCTTCATGGACTTCCTTCAACATTTCTGCTTCCGCTTCATCTACACATCTCAAGAGAGTAGTATCAAATGATTTTTTGTATAATGTATTACCACTGAGCATGAAATGAGCTGCTAAGCATCTTAGCGTTTTTTGCTCCTTTGTTAAGGTGTTTTTAGGGTATTTGCTGTCTTGGAGGAATTCTTTGATATTAGCATACCAGGGATCTTTCTTTAGGACTTCCTCGGTATTTAAGAAAAATGTTGATTCCTCCTCAATGCGAATCTTTAAACAACTCCATCATTGATCTGAATCATAGATGCTAATGTGGCTAATGCATCGGAACTGGTTTTGGTTTCTTGGCATATAAGTAAATGATATTTCTTTGAATTTTTGTGCCAATTCTAGTAAATGTTGGTGATAAGGCACCAATTTTGCATCCTTCGTCTTATATTCTCCTCGTGTTTGAAAGATGATGAGAGAGGAGTCTCCATATACTTCAAGATCATCTATCTCCATGTCAAGTGCCATCTTGAGACCCATGATGCAAGCCTCGTATTCTGCCACATTATTAGTATAAGGGAACGTCAATCTTGCCGAAGCGGGGTATTGATTACCATCTGGTGATATTAAGACTGCCCCAATTCCACATCCACATACATTAGCTCCATCAAATACAACTTCCATTTAGGGGTGAACTGTTCTGATTCTTTATCCGAATCTGCCATATGCTTTCATGGAAATTGAACTTCTCCATCAATCACATTATCTTCAACTGGGTTTTCAGCCAGCTGATCTACAAGCCTGACCTTTAACTGAGTTCTGATTCACATAAGTGATATCAAATTCTGATAAACAGCATTTGCCACTTGGAAATTCTCCCAATCAGTCCTGGTTTCTAAGCCAGATACTTCAAAGGGTCATGTTTCGTGTAAAGCTCTATAGAATAATACAATGTATATTGTCTAAGTCTGTGCATGATCCACACCATGGCACAACAAGTTCTTTCCACTTCAGTATACTTCTGTTCACCTTCAGTGAATTTCTTACTCAAATAGTAAATAGCCCGTTCTTTCCCATCTTCATCTTTCTGTCCAAGCATACCTCCCATTGATTCAGGAAGTACCGTCAAATACAGGAAAAGAGGGCGACCAGGTGTTGGTGCTACTAACAATGGTGGATTCATTAGATATTGCTTAATTTCATCAAATGCTTCTTGACAATCTTTATCCCAATGGATAGCTGCATTTTTCCTCAACAACTTGAATAGAGGGCGACATTTGTCGGTTAATTGTGATATGAACCGAGCAATGTAGTTCAAGCATCCTAATATGCCCCTAACCTCTTTGATCGTCTTCGGAGGAGGCAATTCAAGTATGGCTTTAACCTTATCCGGATCAACTTCTATTCCTTGCTGACTGACTACGAATCCAGCAACTTCCTGAGGTACGCCAAACGTACACTTCTCAGGATTCAGCTTAAGATGGAACTTCCGTAATCTATCAAATATTCTCCTCAATATTTCCACATGATCCTCATCTTCCTTAGACTTAGCAATCATATCATCCACATACTTCGAATTCTTGATGCATCATGTCATGGAATAAAGTAACCATCGCCCTTTTATATGTTTCCCCAGCGTTTTTAAGGCCAAAAGGCATGACTTTGTAACAGAATGTTCCCCAAGTAGTAATAAAGGTTGTCTTGGTTTTATCTTCTTCTACCGCATTTTAATCTGATTGTATCCCAAAAGCCATCCACAATGAAAAATATGGTTTCCAGCTATGTTATCCACCAAGACATCTATGTGAGGTAAAGGAAAATTATCTTTGGGCGTAGCTTGGTTTAGGTCGCGAAAGTCTACAAACTCTAACCTTTCCATTCTTTTTAAGTACCGGACCACATTGCCACCCATTTAGGATAATCGGATACCTCTATATAACCGACTTCTAATAATTTCTTCACTTCTTCTTTAATCTTAAGCAAGATATTTGTCTAAATCGCCTTAATTTTTGCTTCTTTGGTTTGATGTTGTTTTAGTGGTAATTTATGAACCACTATAGAGGTATCTAAACCAGGCATATCTTCGTAGGACCATGCAAACACATCTAAGTAAGTAATCAATAATTTTATCAATCTTTCTCGTTGTTCAGCGGATAAGGTGGTGCCTATTTTCAAATTTTTAGGCTCATCTTCAGTTCCAACATTTACTGCTTTTGTGGGCTCACTGATCTCAATTCTACCTTGTTCATATTTTTGCCAACTTTTCTCTATCCCAGTATGATCACTAATATCACCTTCAACAACTAACCCAGTGGGGCTAGAAGTGATATCAGTATTTTCGTTATCTATTGGCGTAAGATATCCCTTACTTTCACCATTATCATTAGATTCAAAGGTAACCCTAGAGTTAAAGGGAATAGTAAACCAATTATTCAACTCTTGAACTGGATGGGAGCTGCAAGAAGACTCCATAACTGATGCAATGTCCGACTTCTGGACATGAGAAGGTTATGGGAATGTGACTCTGATGTCTGGAGACTCAATAAGGGAATTATACCATTCTTCTCCTCTCTTCTTCCGGGCTTTTTTTTTCATCTCTTGTATCTCAGCCGGAGTAAGAACATATCCCATTCCAAATGTCCCTAAATGTCCCTCTTCTTGAATCATATTGGCTTCTTCAAAAATTCGTAAACCAAAGTCTTCGGATCCTTCATCGCCAATATAAGATATAGCAGTGTCTTCGAAGATAGCATGATCTTGTTCACCCAGTACCATAACGATTTGGCCATTTGTTATAAACTTAACCATCTGATGCAGACTAGATGGTGTTGCCCCAGCTGAATGGATCTAAGGCCTTCCAAGCAACAAATTGAATGATCTTGGTATGTCTATAACTTAAAATGGAAGAGCAAAGTCTTATGGCCCAATAGTAACTTCCAAGTCTATTTCTCCTGATATTCCTCTCTTGTATCCATCAAAAGCTCTAACAATTGTGGAACTGGATCGAAGATCAAATGCATTGATTCCGAATAGGTTCAAAGTGGCCAATGGACAAACATTCAGAGATGACCCATTATCAATGAGGACTCGGGCTACAATCAATCCGTCATACTTAGCCATTATAAATAGGCGCGTCGTGTGTTGAGTGCCTTCAGCTCCCAATTCATTAGGTGAGAAAGAGATTTGGTCCAAAGCAAATACCGAATTCATCAAATGTTCCATCGTTTCAGTTGCAACACCTTCGGGAACCTTGATTTTTTGAAGTATCTTAAAGAGGGTTTCCCGGTATTTTTTAGAAGTCAATAATAAACCCATCAAGGATATTTAAACCGAGACCTTAGCAAGTTGATCGGTAATCTTATAATCACTTATCTTCATAATCTTGGTCAAGGCCGTTTTCTCATCAGATTTCTCCTCCTTTTTCTTATCTTTTTTCTGTGAGAAGAATTCTACTGCCAATGTTTTCTCTCTTTCGGGCTCTGGGCTTTTCCAAGTTTGCCGACCATGGGCTTGGGAACTTGATTAATAGCTTGATAGTTGAATGGGCAGCTTTATAATCTTTCGATGCAATGGGTACATGGAATTGATACCTCATCGACTTTACCTTATATGGGACCTCTTTCTGCTCCTCTTGACATTAGATAACTACCCTTTTTGGATCGAACTGGATCATTCCAATAAAAGGCTTAGATTCTTCAATCATGATCATGTTAATCATGGGCCCATGATTCGAGAGAGGATTGGTGTTAACATTAGGGGTTGGAGTTTCAATGATATCCAGTTGGACCAATTTAGCACCAATGAGGTCTTGAATCTTATTCCGAAGCCTCCAACAATTGTCAAGAGAATAACCTACTTGCCCCAAATGATAATCACATTTTTGCTCAGGGTTAAAGTATTTGGGCTTGTAGTCTTCTCTAGGTGTTTCAAAGGTGATCAGATTGTCAACTCTAAGCCGAGCTAGAGCTGGGCTAAGGGGTACGGGAATTCTAGTAAACTGTCTTTTGGGTCTATTGAATGGTTGGTTTTGGGATTGTGGTTGTTGTGACTGAGTGAAGGGTTGATTAGTGTTTGAGGTTGATTGGTAGGCATAGGATTGAGTAGGTTTAGTGTATGAGGTTGTTTAGTAGGTGTAGGATTGAGTAGGTTTAGTGTATGGGGTTGATTAGTAGGCGCAGGATTGAGTAGGTTTAGTGTATGGGGTTGAGCTAACTACACTGACAGTAGTATCCTTTCCTTTGTTGTTGTTGAAGTGCTTGGAGTATGTAGTCTTTTTCTCCACATGGATCTTCCCGATAGTAATGGCATTTTCAATTCTGCATTCGGCCAATACTATCTTGAAGAAATTAGCAGTAGTATGTCCAATGAGATGGGTAAAGAATGGTTCTTCCAAAGTATTGATGAAAGTAAAAATCAAATCTTTCTCTGGGATAGGGGTAGATACCATAGATGCCATTGATCTCCACCTTGAGCATATTCCTTAAAGGACTCATCTTTCTTCTTCCTCATATTGCCTAAATCCCACATAGACTGGGCCACTTCAATATTGAACTTGTATTGATTGTAGACAGCCTTAGCCAATTTGTCCCAAGTATTAATCTCATCAAGATCCAATTGAGCATACCATGTCAAAGTTGGACCGGTAAGGCTATCTTGGAAAGTGTAGATCATAAATTGCTCATATTGAGTGTATCGGCTCATCTTCCTCACATAGAGCCTAGTATGCAACTTTGGGCAACCAGTACCATCATACTTTTCAAAGTCGAGAATCTTGAACTTCTCAAGGAAAGCCCCAGCTTCAATTGTAGGAAAGTTTGTGATTCCAGCTTGATCAAATCCTTCTATTTTCTCAAAATCTTTGAGTTTCTCATTGAATTGAGAGAAAAGCCTTTTCTCCATCTCTTTGTTTTGAGCCTCAATTTCCTTCTTAAAGACGGAAGATTCGGTGTCGACAGTGATTTGTAGCTCATGATTAATTACTTGTTCCTCAATGGCTTTTCCATCTCTCTTTACCCTGGAATGTCCTTCGGCAGTATCTTGAGGGGCCTTTAAGTTTTGTGCAAGAAGATTCATTTTCTCGGTCATTCAAAACACCATTTGTTCTAAAGCAGTGAACCTTTGCTTAGAAATTGGATTGGAAATGCTAGAATTATTATCGTTGTTGCTAGCCATTCTGGATTTGGACCTAGTGATGATTGGACAATTTACAAAACAAAAGAAAGCAATTTAAATATGAAAAGCATAAAGTGGCTAGCTCTCTAAGAAATTGTCCCCGGTGGAGTCGACAAGCTGTCGAGCCTGGGTTTTGATTTCCAGTTCGATTTCCTTTAATCTGATTCGTACTAAACCCTAACCATTCAATACGAATCTTTGACTAAGAATTAAAGGAAATTTTGAATTTTGAAAATATTTTGGAGTCGCTACTTGACTAACGTCGAGAAAAAAGATAAACCAAAACCAATGGGTAGGTTGATTTCGGTTTTGTCACTGATCCGCAAAAAAATCGTTTTGAAAACGAGAACCAGAAGTTAACTTGAGTCAGGAGGCTAACCTATTAAAACCTAAACAGTTACCACTTTAGCTTTCCAATTTTAAATTACTTTCCTTTAAACCTTAATTTTAAAATCTAAACTATTTACAAGGCTCTAACTATTTACAAATATGCACAAATTTACTTAAACTAAGAGAAACAAACAAAATCACAAAAATAAATTTTTTACATATTTTGAGTCGCTTATTTAGGTGCCTACATACCCCTAATCGAAATCAGACCACACGTAGTTCTTTAAAAAAAATTTAGTTTGCTGGTTAATTTTAGTATTTTGAAATCTTACCACATTAAATTTATTAAGTTTTATGATTTAATAAAAATTATCTAATTTTATGTGATTCTTAAATCTATCAAATTAATTTTGAACAAATTTATAAAAATCAAATTTTTCTAGGTGTCAAAATGATTTTTTTTTTTTTTAAACAGACAAATCATCATAATATCAATCATCACAAAAACTCATGTAAAACTATCACAATTATTTATAAACACAAACTTCATACTATTATCATATATTAACATCAAGCAAATATTACTACGATTAATATTATTAAAACTTCAACTAATTTCAGTTATTAATCTATTTCTGCGAAAACATATATTTATTACTAATTATATATAATCTATTATTATATATTATTACTATATATATGTATATGTATATATTATATACATATATATAGTAAGGAAAACCTACTAGGATGAAGATGGGTTCACGTGCAGGAATTGAAGACAACCAGGGATGAAGACCGCGACAGCATGCAGAGGATCGACGAGCGGATAAACAAAGGTCGACTCGCGACGACCAGGATCGACGATGATGATGACCAGGAGCAGTCTAGCGATGGCAACAGCAACGACGGAGGGTCGACGATGACGTGGCAGTGGACGACCAACGAAGGCAGATCGGCAAGGATGGGAGATAATTGATTGAGGGCTTTTGAAGTACTCACGATTCCAAATAAATCAATGCAAATTAATTATTCTAATTTTCCCTACAAGACAAGAAATTTGACGATTAAAATTGAGAACCCTAAATCAAGAACAACTTAAGAACGAAAATCCGGATTAAAATTAAATTGGACAGAGTTATGAGAAATCAGACCTTCCTTCTTCCAAAACAGAAGATGAGGAGGGTATTTATAAGCCTTAATTCGACCAAAACCTTCCTAATTGATCAATCCCCAACCTAAGGCTTGTTAAACACGTTTTGGGAAAAATTTGAATAATTTAAGTCAAAACCGA
Source organism: Combretum micranthum (assembly GCA_024138025.1). Classification (NCBI taxonomy): domain Eukaryota; kingdom Viridiplantae; phylum Streptophyta; class Magnoliopsida; order Myrtales; family Combretaceae; genus Combretum; species Combretum micranthum. Next base: position 21,883 of record JAMXBD010001802.1, on the reverse strand, counting down.
TGTAACTTTCTAATTAAATGACGTGTACCTCCCATATTGTAGCGTTCTAAATTGTTAAATTGTCTAAAAAAACAACTTTCATACGTTTTTGAATTTTTTAGGAAAGTTCCAAAAACGAGTTTTTCCCAAATTTGAAGTCCGGATTTAAAAGAGTAATTATTGATAAAAACATGTGATTTTTATACCAAAACAAACTATTCCATGCCTAATTTCCAAATCTGCCTTCGGTTTGTAGAAAAAAAAGGTCTGGAAGTGGGCCGAAAACGGGTTCAAAGTAGGCCGGTCGGGCTGCGCAACGAAGAAGAAGATAAATAGTAAATTTTTATTTTTTTATTTTTTTTTCAGATTATAAAGCTATATTATATACATGTATATTACATCCATTATATTTATTTCCTTTAATTTGATTTATATGTAATTTTTATTTCTAATCATAATGCTAAAAAAATGCAAAAAACTCCTTCAATTTAGCCACATTTGCACTAATATTAACATTTAATTATTAACAAATTGAAAAAAATAAATTGTCAAAATGTGGTGTCTACATATAGGAACTTGAATTATTGATTAATAACTTTGCTTTTAATGCCATGATGTATTGTTTGCGTATATCTTAATTATTGATTATCTGGTTGATTAATCAAGATATATATATTGTTCAAATCTTCTATTTCAACCAAAATTGAGGCAAGTATACATATCTTGATAATATAGTTAGATAAGAACAAGTATCATCCCTCAAGGATCATAAAAGTCTATTAGAGTCTACTTAATTCCCTATTATCTACTTCAGATCATGAAATTAATCTAATTACTAAAAAAATTGATTAAAACTTATTTTAGTAGACTTCAAAACAAATAGTCAATAAGATATAGAATTCAATATTACTTAGCTCATCCAAACAATAAATTTCCCCTAAGAGTATTACTATACTTAATTTCTAATAATAATATCAATGTTTTTTATGTCAAATTGAACCGTAAGATTTCTATATGAGATTAATATTCCTCTCGAGACTATTAATCACTAATTCTTCATATCTACCTATTAAAATTTCTTCTAACTAGTAACAACCTAAGAATCGCATTATAGATCTATAAATCTTTTTACAATCAACTAGATCGGAAAACTTTTGTAGTTTTATCTCTGGTAAACTAAATAAGTTTTTCTAATTATGTTTATCTATTCATATGTGCAATCTTTCAATTAACATACATGAAATCAGGTATAGAAATAATACTCCAGAAATACTATTTTATATATCAATTCAAAACATGTAAGACTAAAAAAAGAACATAAACTTCCATTGAATACGATTAAGTACAAGACTAGTAATACCTCAGGTTTAATTTGCTATTTACATGAAATATACCTACTCTTCCATCGCTAAACTATTACAACAATAAGTAACTATTACAATTAAGCACAAAGATGGAAAGAATACACCTTACTAAGCAATCTTGAATTGATCTTGATAGAATCTTGATCAACTTCTCCAAACCTTGAAGAACTCTATTTCGAATGCTAAAATCTATCTTTAAATTCGTGTAAATATTGTCTAATAAGGTTGTTGTTTTTATTCTGAACTCTAGTCTCCTATTTATAATGGTTAAACATTGGTTAGTTCCCTAGGATTAGATAAACATAAGTTCCTAAGATATTTTAAAACAATTGACTGATACTTCACTGTGTACAAGAGTTAAACATGAGCATATCCTTCAAATGGAGCAACTTCCTATTTCGTCAAACCATATCATTCACTAAAGAACATGGCCAAAGCACGGGGTAAAATATTCAGTCGTGCTTCTCACTGGATTCCAACAATCTCCTTATTGCATGACAGCACGGTGATTGCCCATATTGTTCCATGTTTCTCACTGTTTCTTTGGAGCACTTGTTCCCAGAATTACATGAGCAAAGCACAGGTAATTATATATGGTCGTACTTCATTCTATTCATTATGTGTCAAACCATTCCATAAAAGTACGATTCAACTTAAAGCTCGTTTTTCTTCTTTATCTATGAGCACGATATATACACGAGATACAATAATTCCTTGTGTTTTTTGCTGTCTTCTTTCTCCAACATTCTTTAAAAGCACCTACAAAGCACGGCCCCCGTTATTCTCTTATTTTCCCAAAAACACAGCTTAAGCACGGTATATGGTAATTACCCATGCTTCATTCTGTTCTCTAATTCTTCATTTTGTAATTCTCCCAGTTGAAATCATGGTCGAAACATGAAAATTTGTGTCTCCTTGTGTTCTTCATAATTTCTTGTCCATTTCTTCACTTTTACTTCAAATTTGATATTACTTGATTAATTTTTACTCCAAAGCTCTTTAATCCTCATTGTCCTTTCAAAAACAAAAACTAATCAAGTAAAGTACCAAATCTTATAATAATTTATATAGAACGTACATAATTTATCCTATAAAACATATACTAAAATAACCATATTAATTATCACCCCTAAAATTGTTAATAACTCAATCTGAGAATGAAATAATAACTTGATCATGCATGACACGAAGTGAGTCACATCATTTTCACTACTACACCCACGTATGGAACAAAAGAATAGTAGTGGTGGCAAGTAGGAGCTGCAAAATCTACAAAAATATGTGATTTGTAGGAGCCTAAAAATCTACAATATTTTATGATGGTCGTATGGGATGTAACTCTCAAAACCCAAATGGAGGGCATAAATCTATTTAACATATGATTTTTTATCAATCATATGTGTTTGTCTGCTCATATAGATGATACATTTCTTATACTTACTTAACAATAACTTGCTTGATTCTTTGTATGAGTATGTCATTACATGAATTTACTCACTAAGTGTTGCTTATATTCCAATAGATTTTTGCTCTCATAGGTCCACTTATTTTTATACCCAAGGTCCTCCTTTACCCAGGTGAGACTTATGCATTTTGGAGAGCTTTAGGAGGAATTCTACTTGAAGACTCTAGAATAGATTTCCTTTAAAATCTCTTAGTTTTATGTTTATTTTGTTTTAGAAAAGACTTGATAGTATAACGGTATTTTGGAGACTTAAATAGGGGAATGCCTCTATAATGATGTAAGATTTAAATCTTTAAGTTATGCAAGTTTAAGTTTAAATGTTTCTTTTATGTCATTTACTTTTATCTTCTTGAACTATGTGCTAGACCGATGTCTCCTATTTGTTGTGAAAGTATGCCTTGCATATGGTGTCGAAGCTGATGCGTAACTAAGGAAAGTCATTCTTAAGCTTTAATATCATATGCGGCAGACTGTCATGGATAGGGTACCCTTTCAGGCGTGACAATTTAAGTTGGTATCAAAGTAGCAAGAATAAGAAAATAACAAATAGGAATAGATTTAGAAGACTTAGATAAGTAAGGATAGTAAAATGGCTTGGTCTTAGATAGTATAGTAAAATTAAGGTTGGAACCTTAAGGACTGATGACCTTTTATCTTTTGAATAGCTCACCATTGGAGAAATAAGAGGAAGGGCTCAAGAATTCAAAAAAGACTTTAAAGAAACCTTTGTTGAGCACCGATTGACACTTAGCCTACTATGTGAAGATTTCACCCTAATTGGAAGGCCTAGATCAATCCAGGAAATGTTTGCCATATGGAAAAGAGGACTCCAGAATTCAATAGGGAAACATGTGATAGAAGAAGTAAGATATAACCCAAGGCGAAGGGAAAATTGGACTAGCATTAATTTATCTATGAGGTAGAAAGGATCATGTCTTATCATTACCAGGACCTTATGCTTCACGAAGCAACCTTTATTCTTAGGAACGAAGGCACACCAACCTTTCCGGATTTCTAAACCAGAATTCAATAGGACCATTTTACATCTATGTGCATGAATAGCTTAGCGATCACATCGCATGGAATAAAGCAAATGTCTAGTTCTACTTTTATTGGTACAGAGTTTTATCGCAATGTCCTCCCCAATCTAAACAGTCAACCATAGGTGTTGGCCCCTCCATCGAAAGTTGAATGGGAAGATGAAATGAATGGGGATGATGAGATAGAAAAAGAAGAAGAAGATGAAGTTCCCGAAGAGGAGATACCCGTGATAGAACCGAAGGTATAACCTAAAGAGCTACCAGATGTAAGCTATTGAAGAGTCTTCTATGAGCAAAGTGTTGCATCCCTTGGAAGAAGCCACTCCAATGCCCCCATACCGGTAACCACTGTGGAGTTGAGACCCCAAATGCCGAAGTAGTGACGGTTGAGTCAAATCTCGAAGAAGAGGAGGAAGCTCCGCACCAAACCATGGATAAAGACGGTCCAAGTGAACCTAGAAACCACCCATCTAACAAAGGAAAAAGGATGTCCATCAGGAAATATTTAAGAGAATTTATGGCCAAAATGCAAAAAGGCTTGGCAAGTTCTAGCTACCTGAGTGCCACTCCCTCCCCATGAGAACCATGAAAAATGAAGGATGATGAAAATCCAAGAAGAATGACGAATGTTAGTGTCGCGATCTTTAGGTGACGGGTAGTGATAGATAGATTAAGCATATCCCACATGTTGAAATGTGTGTTGCTTTTAATTGTAACTTTTATTTCAAGTATGTTTTCCAAGGATGTCTCTTTCATTTAAGGTATGCTACGTGTTTTTTAAGGGTTTTAACCCACCTATGTTTCTTTCATTAATGAAATTTCCTTATGTTTTATTTGAATTTTTTATACTCCTATGATTTTATTTCTACAAGTTTTTATTGAATATATCACTGAGTTTTTTACGACTTTTGTTAAGAAAATTTTTTTGCAATTTTTGAAAGTTTTGCTTAAAATTTTATAACTCAAGAAAACTTAAAACTTACCCAACCTAAGTGTTAAACAATTGTCCGAGAAGACACGGAAATCATGAGCAATGCGATTCTAATAATCCATCAACTGAACAAGAGAACCCCTAAGCAACGCTATAGCAAAATCAACAAGGAAACATGCCCGTACCAATTCAAAACCAACCAAATGATGTTCTTGCCGCCATTAGTCAGCTAACCTAATTGTTGTATACTTTTATTCAACGACAAAACCAGAATGCATGGGCATCAACTCTACCCTTAGCAGAAAGCATGCAGGAAGTCACTGCTAAAGCGCCTACTCTACTGGAAGCACAATCACATACGACACCAATACCTACACTGCCACTATCTAAGCTGTATCAAAGCACACTTCCAGAGTTCATCTAGAGAAATCGCTATTTTGATGGATCTTTTAGCAAGCTAAATGAGGCCTAAGACTGGCTAGCTCAAGTAGAGAGATCTTTCACCATCTTCGAAGTACCACACCATCTCCACCTTGATTATGGCTCTTATATGTTGCGTTTAACACAAAATTTTGGTGGGAATCAAAGAGTTGAGAACCACCAACCTCGATTTCTTGAGCAACATTCCAAGGAGAGTTTCTCAAAAATTATTTTTTGGGAAGTTTAAGAATCCAGAATAGTGTTGATTTTTTGCACATCTCTCAAAAAGATAGGACTGTCGATCAATATGAAACCAAGTTTAGCCATTTGCTCCAATATGCCCCCAACTCATACAAGCATAGCAAGAAGTTGAAAAGACAAGTGTTCTTGAATGGTTTAGATGAGGTGCTACGTATGAGGATGGAGGAGTTTGACATCCAAACTTTCCGTGAACTAGTAGAGAACGCTCAAATCATGGAAGGAGCTAAGAAAAAAAAAAGACGAAAGCACCTTATAGAAAGTTTTTATGTTTGGCATGAAGCCCTACAATGGATCCAACTCATGCTTTAAGGCCAAAAGGTTTAAGTCCTATGGAAGCTTCAAAGGAAGTGGAAGTAGAAAATCAGAGGCACCTAAGATTGAAGTGACTTGCTGGAAGTGTAAAGGAAAGCACTGCCCAAAGTGTTGTCCCTAGTTGCAATATAAGTGCTACTTCTATGGAAGCCCGGACCAAAAGATCACTGATTGTCCTAAGAAGGTAACTACCATCTATTTTATGTGCAAAAAATCTAGATACTTTGCTAATGAGTGTCCTCAAAGAAAGAATGCTCCAATGCGACCATCTGCATCATCTAGAGGATCCACCAAAGAATGGAAATGGGAATAGTAACAGGAATCGTTCAAGAACTTTAGTGCATGGGATGATAATCTACAATCTGAAGGACAATGGATGTGCAAGGAGATGGAGGATGATGGAGTTGAGTTTGCTACTCTCGAGGATAATGATGGCCATGAATATAGACTAGCCATAGGTTAGTCTTAAACCTTAGCTTTGTTTTTCTTTTAATTTCCTTGAAAAATAAGATTTAAGATAGGAATGTAGACCGGATACTTGATAGTTAGAGAAATAGAACAGTTAATAGTACCATAGAATATGGGTTCGAGTTAGTAATTTGTGCGTGTTGAACACATGAAATATATGAGTAGCTAATCAAACCACCTATGCTTTGTTTAACATCGGAGCCACACACTTTTTATCACTACTAGTTTAGCCAAGAGGAAGGGACTACCTATATCTACTACTGCCTCTAGTTTCAAAGTAAAGACCCCCCATGGGTAGCATCACAATGCTAGAGAAGTGTTGAAAGATTGTCATAGTATTGGAGATGAATAAGTATGAAGTAATTCTAAGCATGAGTTGGTTAACGCTCACCAAAGCTGTGGTAGATTGTTGAAAAAAGAGAGTGAACTTGATGGATCAGAATAGAAGGAAAGTTGTGTTTGTTGGAGAGTCCACAGTTACAAAAAGGCCGGATTTATGCTTATTAGAGTTGATAATGGATGAAGGAACTGTGAAAGAATTAAGGACACATCCATGCCATAAGAGAAGGAAGAATCTCCTAAAGTAGATGATGTACCTATAGTTAATGAGTTTCTTGACGTCTTTCTGAACAAGCTACTTGGTTTACCACTGAAGAGGGAGATTGACTTTGAAATTGACTTGATGGCGAAAACCAAGCTGATATTGAAAGCCTCGTATCGCATGGTGCCTGTCGAGCTATAGAAGTTAAAGAAGCAGTTATAAGAATTGTTGGATCAAGGGTTTATCCAACCAAGTGTTTCACCATGGGGAGCCTGAGTTCTTTTGTGAAAAAGAAAGACACATCCATTAGGCTATGCATCAATTACTATAAACTCAACAAAGTCACTATCAAGAACAAGTATCCACTACCAAGGATCGATGACCTCTTCGATCAACTACAAGAAGCAAGTGTTTTTTCACACATCGACATACGATCTGGATATCATCAATTGAGAATAAAGCCAGAAGATGTACCAAAGACTACCTTCTAAACTCAATATGACACTATGAGATTTTAATGATGTCGTTTGGTCTAACAAATGCACCTGTTGCTTTCATGGACTTGATGAACTAAGTTTACAAGCCCTTGTTGGACAAATGCATAATCATCTCCATCGATGACATCCTGATCTATTCAGCTCGCGAGAGCAACATGAGGAACACTTATGGATGGCATATAGATGTTAAGAGAGCATAAGCTATACGCTAAGTTGTCCATGTGTGACTTTTAGTTAGACTGGATATCCCTTTTAGGATATGTAGTACGAAAGAAGGTATATCAATAGATCCCAAGAAAATCAAGACTGCAATGGAATGGAAGCAACTAAGGACGGTGACAAAAGTTAGGAGTTTTCTTGGACTAACTGGCTATTATAGAAAGTTTGTGAAGAATTTTTCCACAATAGCCAAACCTTTGACTCAGCTTACCCAGAAAAATGACAAGTTCATATGGACTGATAAAAGAGAATAAAGTTTCCAAGAGCTTAAGCAATGACTTGTGTTAGTATTTCTCTTTTGATGTTTTGATGATAACAAAAAGATTAAGTATTACAAATGAATTTATTGAGTATGCAGAAATCTCAATTTAATGTGATAAGTGAAGTAAAAGTTTTCAAGAACTAAGTAAGAAGTTATGGAAATTTAAAGATAAATCAGAAAGTAATTCAGAGACAAAATAAAAAGACAAAAGTATTCAGAAGGAAACTCAGAGAGTGAAACGGCTGATCGACAAGACAAAACTACTCAGAAGGTAAACTGGGAACAAGAACAGAATTCGCACAAAAAGATCACAGTTCGAATCTTTCAAAATTATTTCATTATTTTGAAGACCCAGCTCCAAAGTTGAGTGTATTTGGGTAATACATTCAAATGTTCCACAAAGTTGGTTATTATATCCAAGGGGATTCGAATTTTTTTTAAATCAACGAATAAAATCTCAAGAACTCATGACAGAAAAATTAAATTAATCAAAGATCAGATTATGTCTGATATTTACTTGGGTTTATATTCAATGATATTACAGAATTCGTTTTGTTTTATTATCAAGTTTGACAGTCAGATCAAGAAGGAAAGATTCTATCCTATTCTTTTGGGATTTAGAAGATATTTCACGAGGAAGTCTATCTTCAAGACGGTCAAAAAACGATATGGATAAACATCAACGTTATCAACAGCAAGATAAGATTTGGATAATCACAGAAGTATATCAAGCACAAAATCAGGAACTACTGAAGATTATCATCTATCCAATTGTTTTTGAATTCAAATTCGCTAGCCGTTTTCAACCGAAGAAGAAGGAGAATTTTAAATTTAAATATCTCGAAGACATGAAGACAGTGAGTGTGAAAAAGACGAGAAAAATAAAAAGCCTTCGAGAATCTCTTGCTAAGTTACAGTCATTCGGAATTTTCTTTGAGCTGAAATTTTAGAAACGTTTATTTCTTTGTTTCAAAGCATTGTATATCTCGAATGAGATTTGTGTAGAAGTGAGAGTTACATTTAGTCTCTGTAGATCAGTAAATAGCTTGAGTGAAGCTAGATAGGCTGAGCAGAGTGTTTGAAGTTCTTTGTTGAAGAACAAGCTTGTATTCTCATTTCTTTTGGATATAGTGGAATATACCGGTGTGGAATACCGGGTCCCCGGCTTGGAGCTGGAAGAGAGGATTGACGCTCGAGGCGGAACCTCTATAAATCGATCTTGCAATCTCTTCTCTACCTTATCTTTTTAATTTCGTGCATATTTTATTGTTTATTCTTGCTGCATTATAAACTCAGAAGACCAGTCAGAGAGTAACTGGAAATTTAAGTTCTACTGAACATTGAACTCAGAAGATCAGTCAGAGAGTAACTGGGAGCAAAATAAATTTTTTTCTAACATATTGTTTTTATTATTTGTGAACTAGATCTTGTCTGATATTATTCGAAATTTATCAATATATTTAAAATAGAGTTTTAGAAGCCATTTAATTTGAGTAACTAAGCAGAGTGAATTTGGTTGAATTTTAAAAAGGTTAAATTTTATTAAATAACCAATTCACCCCCCTCTTGGTTATTCTTTCGGGACCAACAATTGGTATCAGAGCGGTTCTCTTTTGATTAATTGAGTGATCTTTGAAAATGGCTGATAACAACATTGCAATGAACAAGGCTCCTTTCTTTGATGGCACGAATTTTGCATATTGGAAAATGCGGATGTCCACATACATTAAAGCTAACGACTTTGACTCTTGGCAGGTTATCTCACATGGTGATCATACTGTAACGATTTCTGATGATGAAGTATTGACTCTACCAAAGAAGAGGCGATTGAGACAAATTCCAAGGCTAAGAATCTCTTACTCATGACTATTGCATCATCTGAATTTTATGTGATATCATGTTGTGAAACTGCAAAAGAAATATGGGACACTTTATGCATGACATATGAAGGAACTGAAACTATAAAAGATACTAAGATTAATACATTACTTCATAAATATGAGCTTTTTAAGTTCAAATCTAATGAGAAAATAAAGGATGCATTTGATAGATTCACTGCCATATCTAATGAACTGACATCACTTGGTAAGAAAATCCCTGAACCAGATTTGGTGAGGAAAATACTTCGAATTCTTCCTAGAACGTGGGATGCGAAAAAGACCGCTATTGAGGAGGCTCAAGACTTGAAGAGATTGACTCTTAGTCAGCTGAAAGAAAAACTCATGGCGTATGAATCTCACTTGGACACCATGGAAGAAGCTGAAACAAGCAAGAAAGCCATAGCTTTCAAAGCTAAGAAAGTCAGTGAAGCAGAAACCGAAGATGATGATGACAGTGATGATGAAGACATTACTTTGCTGGCACGAAGGCTCAATAAAATGCTCAGGAATAAAAGAGGTAAAAAGTTCAAATTAACTAAAAGAAAAACTTACAAAGGTGATGCAGGTGAACTATATAGAGAAAAAGAACAAAGAAAAGAGAAGAAGGAAATCATTTGCTATGAATGTAAGAAGCCAGGACATATAAAGTATGAATGTCCATTTCTCATTGAAAAAATGAAGAAGTTCAAAAGAAGAACTGTCGAGCCTGGATTTTTTCCACTAATCTTAATCTCTGGTTCATTTCTCCTAACCCGATTCGCATTAAACCCGAACCCATTTAACATGAATCCTCGACTAGGGGTTAAAAGAAATTTTAATTTTTGAAAACTTTTTAGAGTCGCCACCCGATATAAATCGGGACAAAATAAAAAGCTAGGATCAATGGGTCGGTTGATCCTAACTTAGCTACTAGTCTGCGAAAATTTGATTTGAAAAATTAACTTTTAAAAACCAGATATCATGGATTCGGGGGCTAACCTATTAAAACCAAATTGTTACCACTTTTGGAATTTTAAATTTCTAATCTATCCTTTTCATGCTCAAAAAATTAATTAATAAAAACATTATAGCACAAATATTTACAAATCAAATCATTCATTTTAATTTTTATTATTATTATTTTTTAAATTTTAATTTTTTTTTTAAAACATGAATAATCAACAAATTATCTTAATTTTACAAAATATTTATTCACAATATTAAAAAAGAAAAAACATTTTTTTTATTTTTTATGTCGCCCCGCAGGTGCCTACGTACTCGCTAATCGAGATCAGACAAAATGTAGTTCTTTTTAAAAAAGAACTTAATTTGTTGATCAATTTTAATTTTTTGAACTCTTTTCATTTTAAGTTGATTAAATTTTCAAATTTTTATAAAAAATCATTTTTTGATGACCCTATGATCTAATCAACTGTTTTTTTTTTATTTTATGAAAATATAATTTTTCTAAGTCCAAAAATCATTTTTTTATTATTTATCTTTTTCTAAAAAATTTTGGTTTTGGAAAATCCAATTTTGTCATTTTTATCTATTTTTATCATTATTTTTTTATTATTTTTTTATTATTTTTTTAAAAAAATCATCACATAATTTCACAACATATCCAGAATAATTTAAAATATATTAAAAATATTTTCCATGCATTAAATATGCATTTCTAAGGCAATTTGTGTATAAATAAACATTAAAAATATTCAAAAAATATATCAAAAATATCAAAAAAATAAATTTATATAAAAAATAAATATTTTGATTTTTTTGGATTTTTCTGTATTTTTCTGAATTTTTCTGAATTTTTTTATGAATTTTTATAAATTTTTTACTATTTTTTTATTATTTCTGAAATTAATTATATAATAAACTATTAATAAAATAATGCGGATTAACCTGGATCGTCGGATGAAGCGGATGAGATCTGGAGCATCGATCTCGCTGACCGATCTGGATCGTCTGATCTTGTTGACTCGATCTGAGCCGTCTGATCGCTTGATGAAATCTGGGCCGTCTGATCGCTTGATGAAATCTGGGTCGTTGGATCTGCTTGATCAAATCTGGACCGTCTGATCTGCCTGATGAAATCTGGGTCGTTGATCTGCTTGATCAAATCTGGACCGTCTGATCTGCCTGATGAAATCTGGACCGTCTGATCAGAGTTGACCGTTGACCGATGACCGACGACCGTTGACCGATGACCGACCGGGTTGGATTCGGATCTTCGGGTCGGATCTCGGAGCTCCGGCGGGTGAAGAAGATGATGACGCGACTTTTCGGGGCGGATTCCGGCGGCTCCGGTGGTCCTCGGCGGCTGGAAGCTTGTCGACCCGACTCCTGCTGCGACGGCGCATCCTTTGGTGGTGGTGGCGTTTACTCAGAACGGCGGCAAGGGGCAGCTCCGGTGGTGGTTGTACGGCGGCGTTTGAAGAACAAAATAAAAAAAAAATTTCAGAGAGAAATCCGATCAATTCGAACAAATCTAAGCACACTAAATCATCCAAATAAAGTTTCTAACATTGTTACAACACTCAATTTGGATTAAATCTAATTCAATCAATTCGAATTTGAAAAAATTCGAATTCTATACCCTAATTTCAAGAATTTCGAATTGGCTTTGCTATGTATGTGTTCTTCTGAAATTGACTTGTGCCTTTTGCTCCTAGGACCTCCTATTTATAGGTTGCAAGCTCAATTTTCAGTTTCGAACAGTTTCAAAATGAATTGATTTTTGCCCCTTGATTTTTCACGAATTTAATTAGAAAATCCATGATTAAATTGTTTGAAACTGATGAATTAATGATTGTTTTCATATTCCATGCCAGATTCATCCACTCAATTTTTGTAACTCCCCATTCATGTGCAATTGAATGCTTTATACATTGAATTTTGTAACTTTTTGGTTGTTTTTTTGCACTAATCTTTCATATTTTGTAACCACTTTGCAATCCCATCATCAATTTTGACAATCAATGATGTTTTGTCAGTTAAAAACTGATGCAAAATAAAGCAAAAGTCACATTTGAGGAAAATGAAAAGACAAAAATGATAAAAAGGCAAAAATTTGCCTTTGCTAGGGTTTGAACCTGTGTCCTTGAGCTCGAGTGTGTGTTTGGGTCCATATGTTTAACCAACAGGCCATTTGGCTTGTGCCTTGATCACTTAGCCAATTTCATCAATACTTAAGGCTTTTGGAAAAAAATTAGTTTAATTAAATTTTAAGCCTTAATTAATTGGGCAAAAATTGGTGTCTACAGCTGCCCCTCTTTGTGGGAAAGTTTGAACAAAACTTTTGCCACAAAGACAAAAAGATAGCCAATTTTTGCTTAGCTTCTCCTTCCAAATTTATTCAAGGAGATTTTTATCTTGTGCTAAACTATCTGTCGAGTTTAGACTTTGAGATTTTGCTAGGTCAACTGTCGGACCTAGACTTTAGTTTGGTCATTTGCGGGACCAATGGGCTTTGGTCATTTGCCGGACCAATGGGCTTTGGGTTTGGTCATTTGCCGGACCAATGGGCTTTGGCTTGGTCATTTGCCAAACCAATGGGCTTTGGGTTTGGTCATTTGCCGGACCAATGGGCTTTGGTCATTTGCCGGACCAATGGGCTTTGGTTTGGTCATTTGCCGGACCAATGGGCTTAGGTCATTTGCCGGACCAATGGGCTTTGGTCATTTGCCGGACCAATGGGCTTTGGGTTTGGTCATTTGCCGGACCAATGGGCTTTGGTTTGGTCATTTGCCGGACCAATGGGCTTTGGTCATTTGCCGGACCAATGGGCTTTGGTTTGGTCATTTGCCGGACCAATGGGCTTTGGTCATTTGCCGGACCAATGGGCTTTGGTTTGGTCATTTGCCGGACCAATGGGCTTTGGTTTCCATCTGGAATGGATGGATTTCTGACTTCTGTCTTGATCACCATCTTGGATAGATTTCTGAATTTTTTCTTGATCACTATCTTGAGTGAATGAATTTCTGAATTTTGTCTTGATCACCATCTTGGATAGATTTCTGAATTTTGTCTTGATCACTATCTTGAGTGAATGAATTTCTGAATTTTGTCTTGATCACCATCTTGAGTGAATGAATTTCTGAATTTGATCACCATCTCTAAATGATGGATTTTGAATTTGGGTCACCATCTCTAAAGGATGGATTTTGTATTTGGGTCACCATCTCTAAAGGATGGATTTTGTATCTCTAAAGGATGGATTTTGAATTTGGTCACCATCTCTAAATGATGGATTTTGAATTTGGTCACCATCTCTAAAGGATGGATTTTGTATTTCGGTCAGTACTAGACTATCTGTCGAGTCTAGACTGAGGGGTACTTGTGATTTTTCAATCCACTTGGGGACTTGGTTTTTTCTGATCCACTTAGGGACTTGGTTTTTTTTTTTTTTTTCTGATCCACTTGAGGAACTGGTTTTTTTTTTTTTGATCCACTTAGGGACTTGGTTTTTCTGACCCACTTGGGGAACTGGTTTTTTCTAATCCACTTGGGAACTGGCTTTTCTTTTTTGGAAAACTCGAATAGGCTTCAGACTTTTTCTTTTTGGAGACTTGGATGGGCTTCAAGCAATTTTTTTTTTTTTGGAAAACTTGGTTTGAAAACTTGGATGGGCTTCAAGTTTTTCTTTTTTTGGAAAACTTGGTTTGAAAACTTGGATGGGCTTCAAGTTTTTCTTTCTTCTTGGAAGACTCGGATGGACTTCAAGCTTTTCTTGAAAACTTTGGAAACTTGGTTCAAACGTACCCTATGAACTGGCGTTTGGTTTTAACATTAGTGCGCTTCTCGAGCTGACACTCGACTTGTTAAGGCGCTCTTGAGCTGGCCTAAAACTTACAACTTGACAAGGCAGCACAACACTTCCTTGAGTTGGCGATTCTCAATTTGAAGAATAGGATGAAGCTCCTTTGAGCATACGATCCTAAAGATTGAAAAAAAAATAGGACAACGCTCCCTTGAGCAGACTATCCTGATGCTGAAGAAATAGGATGATGCTCCTTTGGGCATATAATCCTAAAGATTGAAAGGTAGGATGACGCTCCTTTGAGCGGGTGACCCTAATACTTAGGATGACACTTTTTTTTGAGCAATCGATCCTAAAACTTAAACAAATAGGATGACGCTCCTTTGAGCAGGTGATCCTAAAACTTAACACAAACTTGAAAATCCAAGTTTTGAAAACCGTAGCCTGAAATTTTTTTTTTTTGGCTAATTTTTTAATGTGGGAAATTCTTCCCTTTTTTCATTGAAAATTTTTAAGAAAACCTTTGAGAATTTTTTCTTTTAAAAACCAAAACCTTATGTTCCCTTTTTTTTTTTTGCAAAGTTTTTTTTTTTTTTTATTTTTATTAAAAATTTAAACCAAAGGCAATTTTTTTTACTTTTAATGAAGAAAACTTATTTTCTCTTTTTTTTTTTTTTTTTTTACTTTTCAGATATTTGGAAAAAACTTTTATTTTTTTTTGAAGAAATTCCTTCTTTTCTTGGACCTTTTAAAGGTAAAAAGTTTCCTTTTTTTTCTTTTTGAATTCCAACTTTTTTTTTGAAAGTTACCAACAGGTAAAAATAATCATAAATAGGGTTTGCCCCATTGATCACTCATTTTTTTTTCAGCCTAAGGCTTCACTATTAACCACCTAAGGTCTTTTATTGAAAAATTTTAATCATTGGGGGCAAAGTTTTTCTTTTAGGACATTAATTTGAAAATTGGGGCATTGTTTCCAACTTTGGGGCAATTAATTCCTAACCCTGAGGCAGACTTCTTTCAAATTGGGGCAAATGATTTCATGCCCCTGGGATGATTCTTACACCAAGGTTGGTTATCTTATTTTAAGTTACCTAATCAAAGAGGACTTCCTTACACTCTCTTAGGCTTATTTTCACACATTTGACTCGGATTCCAAAAATTATGGTCCGGCTTGCAAGTGACACACTTTGGTCAATCTATTAGGTCTTTTTTGGACTGTAATGTGGGCTTTTGGTTGTTGGCTTTAATCAAAAAGAGATATTTCATAAAGGCTTTTTTTTTTTTTTTTTGAAAATTTTTCAACACATCCCGGGTTTACAAGTCAAGAACCCTTAAGGAAAACTTGAATATGCACTTATTCCTAGTTTCAAGAGCATTAATAAATCAACTCCTTTGATCCAAAGAGTCTCTAAAGGGTGGAATTGTGGATGGGCCCATAATATAGATTTTGGACCTTGTGTTTTGATGGGCTTTGAACTTTGAGCATGTGCCCCCAGTGTTTGGGTATGATCACCTTGTGTGATTGTCTTCCATCAGGGTGGAATTGTGGGTGGGTCCATGATATAAATTTTGGACCTTGTGTTTTGATGGGCTTTGAACTTTGAGCATGTGCTTGTGTGATTGTCTTCCATCAGGGTGGAATTGTGGGTGGGTCCATGATATAAATTTTGGACCTTGTGTTTTGATGGGCTTGAACTTTAGCATATGCTTCTAATTCTTGGTTTAATCACCTTGCTTGGCTATTCTTCATTTTTTTTTTTTTTTTTTTTTTTTTCATGCATCCCTTTTTTCTTCTTCTTTTGCAAGGTGATTTGTATTTTTTCCATTGGATGGCTTATAGCTCAAAGTATATGGATTGTGTATGGTTTGGGATAGAAACTCTTCTTCCTTTCAAAGGAAATGATTTATTTATGTCAATTGACTACTCTTGAATTGATGCAACTAGGGCAAGTGCATATAAGTTAATCCTTTTTCTCCTTGATAATGACCCTGACCTCCAAATTGCCCCGTTGTGGGGTACCCTAATGTAGGGTGGTTCTTGACAGGGCTTAATTTTAAAAAATTCTTCCTTAATAGGCTCAAATGGGTTAACAAAGGATAATGTGTTTAGGACTTTGAAATGAATGCCTAATGTCACTTTGACCTATGTATCAAATTCAAACTAGACCTCCTTTAAGGAATGAGTCCATTTTATCTCTCACAATTCACTCCACTCTTAGTGTGTAGGGTAGTGTTTGGGATTAAGTTTGCCTCTTTTCATCTTAGGCATATTTAATGAGAATTTTTTGGGTTTTCAATCATCCATTTTTATTGCCTCAGATATTAACTAAATGCCCCATTTGGGTTTATCAAATGCCCCTAATCGGTAAAGTCCTTTTGGTTGCCCCTAGTTTTGATTTCATTTGCCTTTAGCTTAAAATGAATGATCATTGGGTAACAATTTTGAAACATTCTTTTTCTGTTGGCAATTTTCCTTCTTTTCTAATTTTTTATTTTTTTATTTTTTGAAAATAACCTTTATTCTCTTTCTCATTTGTTGGAAAACAATTTTCATTTTTTTTCTTAAAAAAAATTGTTGGAGAACAAGTTTGAAAAACTTTTATTCTCTTTTTTTTTTTGTTAGACAACAACTTTTTGTTCTCACTTTTTATTTTAAAAAATCTTCAAAAAAAAAAAGTTGTTGATGGATATTTACAAAAAAGAATGTTTGAAAATGATTATTTATCCTAAAGTGGAAAAAGGATATTTACAAAAATAATTCATTTTTTTCTTTTTTCTTTAAGGCAAAAATTATTTTACAAGAATAGTGGAACAAAAAAGACCCCCTTTTTCTTTTAGAAGGAAATTCAAATGGGGGTTGATTTTTACAGGGATGATTATCCTGAAGACAAGGGAGAGGAATACATATGACAAAGGTAATTTTGATTGGAGAGGACCTATAACTATAGGTGGACAAAATTTACTTATGAGTATTTACAAGTCTACTGTACACATTTTTATTTTATTTTATTTTTTTCTTAAAAAAATGCAAAGATGCAAGCATACAGATGCAATTGGGGATAATGACCTTGAAAATTTGATGAAAAAATTTTGCTGGAGTTGATGAAAATTATTTTTTTTTGAAAACCTTTTTTTTAAAAAAAAAATAACTCCATTTTTTTTTTTACTATCCATATAAATGGAGATAAGGACCCTGAAAGTTTTGGTGAAAAAGTTTTGTTGGAATTGATGAAAAATCATTTTTTTTAAAATCTTCTTTTTTTTAAAAATAACAAAATTAATTAAGACTCCATTTGAGAAAAAAAAAATTAGTCACTATCCATGCCAATGGGGATAATGACAAAAAAACTTTACTTGAAGTGGTATTAATTTTTTTTTAAAAATAAAGGTTTAAAAACCATCTCAATCTAAAATTTTATTTACTAAAAAAATGTTTGATTTTTGAAAACTTCCTTTTTTAGGAAAGAAACAACTCCACATTTTAAAAAAATTTGGTGGACTTTTTTGAAATTTTTTTATTTTTGAAAAAAACATTTTTTGGAAGAAAATACAACTCCATTTTTTTGAAAAGTTTGGTCAAAATCCCATGTTGAATGCATGATTTGGTAGGGTTCTATAGGTCCCCGATTTAGTGGTACTAAACCGGAGTGGGAGGACATTTCTTGATCTAGAGGGTGGAAAGCCACAGCCCCCGGACCTTACTTCGTCCTCCTCGCTTAGGCTCTTAAGACGGCCTGGTCCGACCGTATCTAGCACACATATTGTGCAAATGCAATGCAAATGCAAATGCAAATTAAATAAATAAATAAACAAACAATCACTTTTGCCTTCTATTTTACATACCTGCAAGGTTAGTATATATTTACAAAACAATTATTCAATATAATATACAAAGAATCATATATTCACAAAAATTGAGCAAGGATAAATTTAAAATTTAAAATTCCTAAGTGGCTAGCCCTCTCTTTTTTTAAAAAAAATTTAGGCGTCCCCAGTGGAGTCGCCAAGCTGTCGAGCCTGGATTTTTTCCACTATCTTATCTGGTTCATTTCTCCTAACCCGATTCACATTAAACCCGAACCCATTTAACATGAATCCTCGACTAGGGGTTAAAAGAAATTTTAAAAAAATTTTAGAGTCGCCACCCGATATAAATCGGGAAAAAAAAAAGCTAGGATCAATGGGTCGGTTGATCCTAACTTAGCTACTAGTCTGCGAAAATTTGATTTAAAAAAACTTTTAAAACCAGATATCATGGATTCGGGGGCTAACCTATTAAAACCAAATGGTTACCACTTTTGGAATTTTAAATTTAATCTATCCTTTTCATGCTCAAAAAAATAATAAAACATTATAGCACAAATATTTACAAATCAAATCATTCATTTTATTTTTTATTATTTTTTTTTATTTTTATTTATTTTTTTTAAAATGAATAATCAACAAATATCTTATATTTACAAAATATTTATTCAAATATTAAAAAAAAAAAATTTTTTTATTTTTTATGTCGCCCCGCAGGTGCCTACGTACTCGCTAATCGAGATCAGACAAAACGTAGTTCTTTTAAAAAAGAACTTAATTTGTTGATCAATTTTAATTTTTTGAACTCTTTTCATTTAAGTTCATTAAATTTTAATTTTTATAAAAAATCATTTTTGATGACCTATGATCTAATCAATTGTTTTTTTTTATTTTATGAAAATATAATTTTTCTAAGTCCAAAAATCATTTTTATTATTTTATTTTTTTCTAAAAAATTTTGGTTTTGGAAAATCCAATTTTTCATTTTTATCTATTTTTATCATTATTTTTTTATTATTTTTTTATTATTTTTTTAAAAAAATCATCACATAATTCACAACATATCCAGAATATTTAAAATATATTAAAATATTTTCATGCATTAAATATGCATTTCTAAGGCAATTTGTGTATAAATACACATTAAAAATATTCAAAAAATATCAAAAATAAAAAAAAATAAATTTATATAAAAAATAAATATTTTGATTTTTCTGGATTTTTCTGTATTTTTCTGAATTTTTCTGAATTTTTTATGAATTTTTATAAATTTTTTACTATTTTTTATTATTTTCTGAAATTAATTATATAATAAACTATTAATAAAATAATGCGGATTAACCTGGACCGTCGGATGAAGCGGACGAGATCTGGAGCGTCGATCTCGCTGACCGATCTGGATCGTCTGATCTTGTTGACTCGATCTGAGCCGTCTGATCGCTTGATGAAATCTGGGCCGTCTGATCGCTTGATGAAATCTGGGTCGTTGATCTGCTTGATCAAATCTGGACCGTCTGATCTGCCTGATGAAATCTGGGTCGTTGATCTGCTTGATCAAATCTGGACCGTCTGATCTGCTGATGAAATCTGGACCGTCTGATCAGAGTTGACCATTGACCGATGACCGACGACCGTTGACCAATGACCGACCGGGTTGGATTCGAATCTTCGGGTCGATCTCGGAGCTTCGGCGGGTGAAGAAGATGATGACGCGACTTTTCGAGGCAGATTCCGGCGGCTCCGGTGGTCCTCGGCGGCTGGAAGCTTGTCGGCCCGACTCCTGCTGCGACGGCGCGTCCTTTGGTGGTGGGGCGTTTACTCAGAACGGCGGCAAGGGGCAGCTCCGATGGTGGTTGTACGGCGGCGTTTGAAGAACAAAATAAAAAAAAATTTTCAGAGAGAAATCCGATCAATTCGAACAAATCTAAGCACACTAAATCATCCAAATAAAGTTTCTAACATTGTTACAACACTCAATTTGGATTAAATCTGATTCAATCAATTCGAATTTGAAAAAATTCGAATTCTATACCCTAATTTCAAGAATTTCGAATTGGCTTTGCTATGTATGTGTTCTTCTGAAATTGACTTGTGCCTTTTGCTCCTAGGACCTCCTATTTATAGGTTGCAAGCTCAATTTTCAGTTTCGAACAGTTTCAAAAATGAATTGATTTTTGCCCCTTGATTTTTCACGAATTTAATTAGAAAATCCATGATTAAATTGTTTGAAACTGATGAATTGATGATTGTTTTCATATTCCATGCCAGACTCATCCACTCAATTTTTGTAACTCCCCATTCATGTGCAATTGAATGCTTTATACATTGAATTTTGTAACTTTTTGGTTGTTTTTTTGCACTAATCTTTCATATTTTGTAACCACTTTGCAATCCCATCATCAATTTTGACAATCAATGATGTTTTGTCAGTTAAAAACTGATGCAAAGTAAAGCAAAAGTCACATTTGAGGAAAATGAAAAGACAAAAATTATAAAGAGGCAAAAATTTGCCTTTGCTAGGGTTTGAACCTGTGTCCTTGAGCTCGAGTGTGTGTTTGGGTCCATATGTTTAAACCAACAGGCCATTTGGCCTGTGCCTTGATCACTTAGCTAATTTCATCAATACTTAAGGCTTTTGGAAAAAAATTAGTTTAATTAAATTTTAAGCCTTAATTAATTGGGCAAAAATTGGGTGTCTACAAGAACAAAGCGATGATGGCAACTTGGAGTGACTTGGATGAGTCAGAAGCTGAATCAGAAGCTGCAAGTGAAGATGAAGAAGAAGCCAACTTGTGTTTAATGGCAGCATCCGAGGTAAACTCTGAGTCTGATGCTGATATGATAGATAGTGAGATATATGTAGAAATGAACAAATTGTTAAAGGCTCTCAAAAAGGCTAATGTAAGCATATCTAAGTTAGACATTGAAAATAAGGCTTTAAAAAATGAGAAAGATGTCTTGAAACAAACAAACAATTGCTTATTGATGAAAATGACACTCTGAAAATGGACAATGAAAAATTGCATGTAAATTCTGGTAATCTAAGAAAAGAAAATGGTGTTTTGAAGGATGAAATTAAAGATCTAAAAGTAAGATTTGAAGATCTGTCAAAACCATTACAAGCACCTTCAATAAGTTTGATGAAGTGATAAAAAATTAAATATGCTACTTTCTAGTCAAAGAATTGGAAACAATAAATATGGACTTGGATAAGAAATTGAAGTAGTTCTAACCATATGAAAAAGACTGTATTTGTGAAAGCAAAGGAAGTTGCATGTAATCAACAACCTGTTATCAGAAGGGAAACAATGAATAGACCCATAAACAATAATAACAAAAGGTACCTCAGAGTGTGCCCTAAACAAAGATATCAAGTCAGAGGCAACCTCAGAAGGTTCAGTCAGCGATACACTCTAAGGTATCCTAGACAAAATAGATGGAACCAGGTAAATGCAAGATATAATATAAGACCTACCTATACTTGTTTCTTCTGCAAAAAGTAGGACACATTGAAAAGTATTGCTTTTTTAAAAAAACAAGCTCAATTCGAATCAAGTAAATAATAAGGAGAAAATGAGCTTATCTTATCAAGGACCCAAGCTTGTCTGGGTTCCTAAAAGGGTTTGATAGCCTTTTATGATTAATTGCAGAACAAGGACAAAAATAAAAGGAACTTGGTAACCTAGACAGTGG